>JAQZBX010028232.1:0-27908 GCA_029593785.1 Cabassous unicinctus | reverse complement strand
GCTCAGTTGGTATTTGGTGATTGCAGAGATAGGATAGTCACTTAGAGACCATAAAGATGGAGCTCCAGGGTAGCTAAAGCAAAAAGAATGAGGCCAGCCCTAAAATGTGAACTAATTTTCAGGAAGATCTCTTATTTGGGGGTTAAAAATATGACAGAGTAGTTTGTAGGTGAAATGTTGTGACCTGAGTTTTGAAGGATAGTGTGCATTTGAAAGATATCATCTCATTGCCAGATTTTTTGTTCACAAAATATAATTGCTGAAAAGATAGGATTATTTGTCCATGAAATTGAGCATATATCTAATAAATAGTGCTGAAAGATATCAGGATGGGCCTATAATAGTCTGCCTCCTTGCTTCCTTTGTTTGGCATTGTGGTGAGATGCGTCCAGGAAGGCCAAGCACATTTTTCCCCAGTCCAGACCCCATGCTCTTGTATTCTTCCCATTCATTGAGGTTTACTTGGGAAAATCTTCCAATTTTAATTTTGTTAACCTCAAAAATTATTTGCTGAGAAGATAAAAGAAAACATATGATCTATGACATGGAAGAAATAGTATTAGACTGGTCCCCAGGGACTGAGATTCAGATTTCAGTTCCCATGCTGGTTGTGTGACTTTGGACAAGTCCCTGAGTCTCTCTGGGTCTCAAATCCTCATCTAGAAAATGAGCGTCAGAATGTGTGAACTTCAAGTTCCTCAAACTCCAACATTTTATATGTCTATGCATTCCAAAGTCCAATGTTAGTGATTTTTAAATTGACCCCTGGTATGGATAAGACATACTGATACTGCCTCCATTAATGCTGTTAATAGTCACAGCTAATATGCCTAGTGATTGATTGTTCCCTCTGTGCCTTTCCTTTCTGAAATATTTATATACATTTCTCTCAACATATGTATGTAACAGGTGTTATTATCTCCACTTTGTAGATAATGAAATTGAGGCTAAATAAAACTAAGGAACAGCTAGTAGGTAGTGATGCTGATGTTCAAATCCAGTTTGTTTGACTTCCAAGCTCATGTCTTAACCTCTATACTTTATGCTGTGCTGAACTGTGCTACAAGGTCGACATCTTTATTATTATAGAGTGAGGAATATCTCCCAGGGACATACTATGAAAATGTAGACTGTAACTCTACACCCATCCTCCTTCAATTATGTATTTTTGTTCTCTTTGATTATTTGTTTCTGGTTAAGAGAGCAGATGGTGTACAATGTCATTTGAGGGATCTGTATGGATAAACTACTTTTATTGGATTTGTAAGAGCCAGAGCATCCCAGTTGGGGTGCCAGAGCCCAATTTACCATGAAATTGCCACCTCCCTGATCCCAATTTGAGAAGTCCAAGTTCACAGGAACTTTCTAGTGAGTGGTTCACCAGAGAGTTTCACACAGCTTTGATGGAGGTTTGAGAGAAAAACCATGTAAGCAATCATCATCTATATGCATATGTCTGATTGTTTAGGAAGGGGCAGATATAATCTGAATTGGCCTGAAAGTTTATAATGCCAGTTCTCTGGGATAGGATTGTAGTTACTACTTCATTTTGAGGAGGTGGCTGAACTCCCAAAAATATATAATCTTTTCTAAGAGATCTTTCATTAAGTGAACTTTGAGAATGAAGTTATGCTCTTTTTCCTTCCTTTAAAATTCCCTACCATTATCTGTCCCTCTTTTCCTACTTCAATCTTCTTTGCAGTTTATGGCATTTCTTTTTTGTCTGTAGGATGTCCTCACTGCATCTGAGAGAACATTTCATTAAGCAAGGCACCTATATATACATTTAAGCCAAATAAAATTGGACCTCAGATGTTCTTTCTTAATAATGTAAAGACTTTAGAAAACTTGAACAGCAACTACCAATCACAGGCCCCGGGCTTATATGTGATTATTATCCAGTATTTTAGTGCTAGCTTGATTTTTACCCTACCTCCCATAACTATTATGAGCTTATATGCTCAGTATTCAGATTTTCTCATGTATTTACTAATCTGCTATTTATTTTTCTTTAAAAAATTTTTTTATTGTGGTAACATGTATAGAACTCAAAATTTCAAGTATGTGGATTCTGTGGTATTAGTTACACTTACAATCTTATACTACCATCACTAACATCCATTACTGAAACTTTTTCATGACCCTAAACATAAACTCTGTACCCATTAGGCAACAATTCCCCACTCCCCTCCTCTTTCTCCATCCCCACCCCTGGTAATCTGTAATCTACTTTCTGTCTCTGTGAATTTGCATATTTAAGCCATTTCATATAAGTGGAATAATAATATATTTGCTCTTTTATTTCTGGCTTATTTCACTCAACATGATGTCTTCAAGGTTCATTCATGTTGCAGTACATTTCAGAATTTCATTCCTTTTTTTTTAGAAGGTACCAGGGATTAAACCCAGGACCTCGTACGTAGGAAGCAGGCGCTCAACCACTGAGCTACACCTGCTCCCCACTTCATTCTTTTGATGGCTGAATAATATTCCATTGCATTTGTATGCCACATTTTGTTTATCTGTTCATCAGTTGATGGACACCTGGGTTGCTTTCACCTTTTGGCTATTGTAAATAGTGTTTCTATGAACAATGGTGTACAAAGTATCTGTCTGAGTCTCTATTTCCAGTTCTTTTGGGTATATACTTGGGAGTGAAATTCCTGGGTCACATGGTAATTCTAAATTTATCTTTTTGTGGAACCATCAAACTGTTTTCAACAATGGCATCACCATTTCAAATTCCCACCAGTAATACATGAAGGTTCCAATTTCTTTGTGTCCTTACCAACACCTGTTATTTTCCAATATTTAGATAATAGCTGTCCTAGTGAGTATGAAGTTTATCTCATTATGTTTTGATTTGCATTTCTCTGATAATTAATGATGTTGAACATCTTTTCATGTCCTTATTGCCCATTTGTATATATTGTTTGGAGAAATGTCTATTCAACTCCTTTGCCCATTTTGAAAAATAGGGTTGTTTGTCTTGTTGTTGGTTTGTGGCAGTTCTTTATATATTTTGAATAGTAAACCCTTACCAGATATATGATTTGCAGCTCTTTGCTCCCATTCTGTGGGTTGTATTTTCACTTTCTTTATAATGTCCTTTTGTGTACAAAAGTTTTTATTTTGATGAAGTCCATTTTATCTATTTTTCTTTTGTTTCTTATGCTTTTTGTTTCATATCTATGAAATCACTTCCAAATCCAAAGTTATGAACATTTTTCTTTATGTTTTCTTCTAAGAGTTTTATTATTCTAGCTCTTAAGTTTAGGTTCTTGTTCCATTTTTAGTCAATTTTTCTATGTGGTGTGAGGTATGGGTTCAACTTCTTTCTTTTACATGTGGATATCCAGTTTTCCCAGCACCTTTTGCTGAGGACACCAGTCTTTCCCCATTTAGTGTACTTGAAACTCTTGTCAAAAATCAGTTCATTAACACCATCATCAGGGTAGGCGGTGGGAGGTGTGACTGCACAGTGAGGAGATGGATTTGTTAGCAAGCTGAGTAAACTCTACTTCCAATTTTCAGTTAAGTTTCCTTCAAAGTGGTCTTCCTAGGGGTACTTAGAGCAGCAGGGAATCAGTCAGGGATGCTGAAATCACCTTGTTTGAATTGTTCTGGAAGTGTATTCAAAACTAGGACCCATTCTTTGGAATATCCACAGTGAGGACAAATCTTGATAATGTAGAAGGGAGTTTGGGGTTTAGAGATAACTAAAGTCCCAGAGGATTAGGTGATGAGGGACACAGGTTGTGCTGCCTTTGCTTAGAAGTGGGCTGTGTGGCTGATTACTCTTGAATTAGTTTTCCCACATAGGAGTTCCAAAATGTGTTTTGGGACAAAAGTAAAATTGTACCTTTCAGTGATGCTAAGTGACAGGGAACAGCATTCAGATGTTTGTATGTTTCTGATTCTGTGTGGTATTTAAGATATCACTTCTATTACATTATAGTAACACATTTTATGATAATATAATATAGATCACAGGATGAAAATATTTACCAAAATCTTAACTGAACATGTATTAGAAGTACCTGAAATTCTAACTGAAAACTGTGATGTTAATATTTCATGTTAATGAACAAATATCTAATATTTATGGCAGGATGTACTTTTCTTGAAACAAGCTTCCAAGGACTAAGAACAAAATTGGTGAAAATGCTAAAAACATTCAGTTGGCCATAGATGATTGGGTTAATTTCTAGGGTTTCAGTTCTATTCCATTGATCTATCTTTATGATGGTACCACACTGTTTTGATGACTGTGGCTTTGTAGTAAGTTTTGAAATCAGGAAGCGTGATACCCCTTCCTTTGTTCTTTTTCAAGGTTGAGTGGCTATTTAGGACCCCTTGCAATTGCATATGAATTTGAGAATTGACTTTTTCATTTCTGCAAAAAAGCTGCTGAAATTTTGATAGGGATTATGTTGAATCTATAGATCACTTTGGGTAGTTACCGACATCTTAATAATAAGTTTTCCAACACATGAATGTGGGATGCCTGGCCATTTATTTAGGTCTTCTCTTCTTTCAGTATCATTTTGTGTTTTTCATTGTAAAAATCTTTTACCCCCCTGGTTAAATTTATTCCTAGATATTTTATTCTTTGAGATGATATTGTTGTTAGAATTACTTTCTTAATTTCCATTTTGGATTGTCCATTGCTGGTGTATAGACACAAAAGTGATTTAAGCATGTTAATTTTGCACTCTGCAACTTTGCTGAATTTGTTTATTAGCCCTATTCATTTTCTTGTGGATTCTTTGGGAATTTGTATATAAAGATTCCTTTATCTGGGAATAGACACAGTTTTACTTCTTCCTTTTCAATTTGCATGACTTTTATTTTTCTAGCTTACTTGTTCTGGCTAAAACTTCCAGTATAATGTTGAATAACAGTGGTGATTGTGGATATCCTTGTCATGTTCCTGATATTAGGTGGAATGATTATAGTCTTTCACCACTGAGTATAATGATAGCTGCTGGTTTTTCATAAATGCCCTTTATCATGTTAGAGAAGTTCCTTCTGATGCCTTTATTTCTGAGAAATTTTAATCAAAAAAAGATGTTGGATTTTGTCAAGTGACTTTTTTGCATCAATTGAGATGATCATGTGGTTTTGTTCCTTAAGTTTGTTAATGTAATGTACTACTCTGATTGATTTTCTTATATTGAACCATCCTTGCATTCCTAGTATAAATCCTGTTTGGTCATGGTGTATCATCCTTGAATTATGTTGTGGGATTAGATTTGTTAGTATTTTTTTTTTTATTGACTTTTTTTCTTTTTTCTTTTTGGTGAACAGTTCTATGAGTCCTCCCCCACTCCTGCCTGGCTTGCTGTCTGTGTTCATTCGCTGGGTGATCTTCTGTGTCTATTTCTTGTCTTCTCTTCTCATTTTTCTCCTCCAGGCTTCACCAGGATTTGATCCTAGGGGCCTCTGATGTAGGAGAGAGGCACCCTGTCACTTGTGCCAACTCAGTTCCTGATTTCTGGTGCATCTTGCCTTGGCTCTCCCCTGCATCTCTATTTTGTTGTGTCATCATCTTGCTGCGTGGCTCGCCATGTGGGCCTGGATCACCTGCTCACCTTTTTATTTTACAAGGAGGTCCCAGGGGTTGAACCTGGGTCCTTCCATATGGTAGATTGATGCCCAACCACTTGAGCCACATCCGCTTTCCTGCTAGTATTTTGTTGAGTATTTTTGCATCAGTATTCATAAAGGAAATTGGTCTGCAACCCTCTTTTCTTATCTGTCTTTATCTGGCTTTGTTGCCTGTGTAATGTTGGCTTCACAGAATGAGTTAAGAAGAGTTCCCTCTTTGTTATGAATAAAATCATGTCTCCCACCATAGCAGTTTAGCATTGTTTATGAATTCCAAAAATAGATATTGGATTATGTTTGTAAACTGGTCTGTACCTGGGTATGATTAAGTTATGATTAGGGCTTTGATTGGGCCATGTCGTAGGACATTGAGTCCCCACCCCCTTGGTGGGCAGGGACTCACAGATAAAACTACATGGCATAGCAGAAGAATGAGATGGAGTTTGATGTGTAGTTTTTAAGCTGGAGCTCCGGGAAGTAAACACACAAAGGAGCTTGGTTGTGAGGAGGGAGAGAAGGCCCTGGAAAAAGAGACAAGCCATTTGCCTGACAGTTCACAGCTGGCCTTGTGGAGAGAACAATGCAGCTGAGTCCAGAGATAATCGAGCCCAGGGGAGAGAGACAAAGTCTAGAGAACCTGACCATGGAGCTTTAAGAGGAAGAGGAAGGCTGAACATCAGCAGCTGTCTTGCTCCAATACGTGGCAACAGACTTTGGTGAGGGAAGTAACTTATACTTTATGGCCTGGTAACCGTAAGCTTCTACCCCAAATAAAAGCCAACAGATTTCTGGTATTTTGCATCAGCACCCATTTGGCTGACTAATACACCCACCAAAATCATGTTTCCATCCTATCCTCAATTCCTGTGGATGTGAACTCATTTGTATATAGTATCTTTGAAGATCTTACCAGTTAGGATGATGTCAAACTGAATCAAAATGGGCTTTAAATCAATATAACTGGAGACCTTATAAGCTGAGGAAATTTGGACACAGAAGGGAAGAGACAAAAGGAGACAGATTGCAATGAAATGAAGATAGGGATTGAGTTATGGATTGCTGTCAGGCCACCATGAGAATGCTAGAGATTTCAGAGAAAGGATGATTCTGTTAACAACTTGATTTTGGACTCCTAGACTCCGAAACTGTGAGACAGTAAGTTCATATTGTTTAGTCAGTTGGGCTGTGGACTAATTTCAGCAGCCTGGAAAACTAAAACACTCTTTCCATTTTTTGGAAGAGTTTGAGAAGTGTTGGTATTGTTTTTTCTTTGAATGTTTGGTAGAATTCACCAGTGAATCCATCTGGTTATGGACATTTCTTTGTTGAAAATATTTAATTACTGATTCAATCTTATTATTTGTTACAGTTCTGTTGAGATATTCTATTTCTTCTTGAATCAGTTTAGGTATATTGAATATTTCTAGGATTTTTTCCATATCATCTGATTTGTTGGCATACAATTGTTCATAGTATTCTCTTATAAATTTTTAGTTTCTGTGAGATAATTAGTAATGTCCTCACTTTTATTTTTTATTTTATTAATAAAAAATGTATATTTAAAAAATGTTCTTTATTGTTACCATGTGGTTTATATTAACATTGTAAATATTTAGCAATCTAGTTTGAATTTATTGGCAACTTAAGTTCAATAGCATGCATGATCTCTGCTTCTATATCTCTGTCTATCCCCCTTCATGTTATTCTTATCACAAATTTCTTCTTTATACTTTGTATGCCAAAAACATAGAGCTATGATTGTTTTTATCCATTTGTATTTTAGATCATGTAAGAAATAAAAACTAGAATTACAAACTAAGAATATACTAATATTGGCATTTATATTTACTCATGTAGTTACCTTTATCATGGATATTTATTTCTTCATATGGTTCATATAGTTCTAGCGTACTTCTCTTTCCTCTTGGAGGACTATCTTAGGATTTTTAAGGACAAGTCTAGTGATAAAGGAGTACCCCAGCTTTTGTTTTTCTGGACAAATCTTGATTTCTACCTTATTTTTGAAGGACAGTTGTATTTGTCAGCTGAAGGGGTGCTGATGCAAAATACCAGAAAATCAGTTGGTCTTTATAAAGGGTATTTATTTGGGGTAGAAGTCCACAGTTACCAGGCCATAAAGCATAAGTTTCTTCCCTCACCAAAGTCCATTGCCACGTGTTGGAGCAAGACAGCTGCAGATGTTTGCCAGGGTTCAGACTTCTTGGGTTCCTTTCTTCCCAGGGCTGTGTTTCTCTCCAGGCTTAGCTCCTCTGTTTCCTCCACAAGGTCAGCTGTAGACTATGAGGCTCTCTAGGTTTTGCTTCTCTCCACAAGGCCAGCTGTGAACTCTCAGGCGAATGGCTCGTCTCTATCCCAGGGCCTTCTCTCCTTCCTCATGACCAAGCTTTCTTACTTCCTGGGGCTCTAGCTCAAGACTCCAACATCAAAACTGCTCTTTGCCATCCCTTTTATATTTTATTCCCCACCCACCAAGGGGTGGGGCTCAATGCCCTACTGACGTGGCCCAGTTAACGCCCTAATCGTAACTTAATCATGTCCAGATTAGCAGACCAGTTTACAACATAATCCAATATATATTTTTGGAATTCATAATTACATCAAATTGCCCAATGGCTAGAGACAGTGTTGCCAGGTATATAATTTTTGTTTGGCAATTTTTTTCTTTCAGCACTTAAAATATGTCACCCCACTGCCTTCTGACCTCTGTAGTTTATGATGAGAAATAGGGTACTTAACCTTATTGGGATATAAGGTACCAATCTTATCTATGCGATGAGTTGCTTCTCTCCTGCTGATTTTAGGATTCTCTTTTAGTCTTTGGCCTTTGACAATTTTGATTATAATGTGTCTCAGTGTGGATCTCTTTGAGTTTATCCTATTTGGAGTTCATTGAACTTCTTGACAGGTTATTGAGACTGTCTTTCGTCAAATTTGGGAAGTTTTGAGCCATAGTTTCCACAAAGTTTCTTTCTCTTTTTCTTCTGGGACTCCCATAATGTGTATGCTGATATGCTTCATGGTGTCCAACAGGCTTCTTGGGCTCTGTTTACTTTTATTCATTCTTTTTTTCTCTTTGCTCCTCAGTCTGAATAATTTCAATCACTTATCTTCAAGTTTGCTGTTTCTTTCTTCTGTCTGTTCAAATCTGTTGTTGAACTCCTTTAGTGATTTTTAAATTTCAGTAGCTATATTCTTCATCTCTAGAATTTGTTTGGTTCCTTTTTAAAATTTCTATTTCTTCCTTTTTTTTCATATATTATTTTTCTGATTTCCTTTATTTCTTTGTTCTTAAGTTCATTAAACTTATTTCAGAAAGTTGATTTAATGTGTTTGATTAGTAATTCCAATGTCTAGGCTTCCTCAGGGATAGTTTTTGTCACTTTTTTTATTAGAGAAGTTGTGAGTTACATAACAATCATGCACACCGTACAGGACTCCCATACATTGCCCTACCACCAGCACCTTACATTGTTGTGATGTATTTGTTACAAATTATGAAAGAGCATCATTATAATATTACTGCTATCTATAGTCCATAGCTTATGTTTGGTGTATTTTTTCCCATAAACCATCTTATTACTAACATTGTGTATTAGTACTGTATTTTTGAATGGGCCATCTCTTTCAGTTTTTATTTTTCATGGTTTGTAATTGTTTTTCTTGTTGTTGTTGTTGAAGTCTGGACATTTGAACATTTTGCTTTTTTAACTCTGGAAGTCTAATTCTCTTCCTTCCTCAGTGTTTGCTGTGTTTTTTTTTTTTTTTTAATTTTGTTTCATTTTGTTTTTTATTGCTGAAGAGTAGTTAGGTTCTATGTTGAGACTCTCCTTCAATGCATATCCCAGTTTATACTGAGCTCATAGATCAGTCCACCGTGAACAGTTAGGTTCTTCTTAGGCTTTCTGGGCAACATTTTGCCCTGGGCATGCTCAGTAGCTTTCAAAATTTCCCTAGTATTCAAGAATTCTCTTGGGTGTTTTAGTTCACCCTCAAAAAAGAAAAATACCACTACCACCAATAACAAAAACCCTCTCTCCCCAGCTTCTTTTCCCAGACCCAAGGAACTGTATTTTATGTCTCAACCACAAGATTTCACCCCTGGTAGTTGTGCCTTCTGCACTGCTTCTCTGCCGTATGTAATTTCCAAGTCAGGCAAAACTAATGCTTGTTTTCAGGTTTGGGAAGAAATACAAACACATTAAGTGGGACCTGCACTACAAATGTGACCCACCATACTGGGAATATGGGCCACTGTACAGGGAGTGCAGGCCAATGTTGGTGCTGTGTTAAGCTTTGGGAAGGAAAGGGGCCAAGGCAAGTAAATGTGTCCCACAGATTTCCTACCATTTTTTTTTTTTTCTTTCTGATTCCAGGTTTGCTTGGCTACCTTTACCCTTGAGTGCTTTCCAGAGGTCTGGGTAAGTTGGTTCTGGCAGTTATGGCTTGTTTTTTCATTGATTGTGTGTGTGTGTGTGGGGTGGGGCAGGGCATTAGCACAGAGCATCTTACTCTGCCATCTTGCTCTAGTCATTAAGAATTTATTCTTCTTGCACTTCAGATTTTCCTTCTGGAGCACTTTCCTTCTTCTTGAAATACATTCTTAATGAGGGGATTTTAGAAGAAAATAATCATCTTTATGTTTGCTTGAAGATCTCTTTATTCTACCCTCATTCTTGAAAGATGGCTTAGCTGGTTATATAATTCTGGGTTGAATGATTTTGTTTTTCTCAAAACTTTGAAAATATTATACCACTGTCTTCTGGCTATTGTTGAGAACTTCACTGTAAATTGCTCTTATTTGTTTGTAAGTAATTTGTTTTTTTTCTTTCTGGCTGTTTTTAAAATCTTCCATTTGCCTTTCCTGTTCCGCAGTGTTTAGGTGTGGATTTCTTTTTTTTTCTCCTGCTTAGCATTTCATTTATTTTTGATTGTTGTATAACAATTATTACAAATTTAGCATCTTAAAGCAATACCCATTTATCAGCTCATAGTTCTGTATTCTGAAGTCTAACATTATATGGCAAGACTCTCATCTCAGGGTATCACAAGGCTGAAATCAAGGTATCAAAAAAAACAAGTTCTTGTCTAGAGGCTATCAGGAAAATTCTGCTTCCAAGTTCCTTCTGAATTAAGTTCCTTGTAGTTGTAGGTCTGAGGTCTCCTTTTCTTTGCAGGTTGTCAGTCTGTGATGCTTTCAGCTCCCAGAAGCCACCACCATTTCTTGTCATGTGGCTCCTACACCTTCAAACCAGCACCAGTACATCAAATCCACCTCTTGCTTTGAATCTCTGACTTCCTTTATCTCTGACATCTGTACTCAGATTTGAAAGGGTCAAGTGGTTAGGTCAGACCCACCTAGTAATATTACTCTCTGAAAGCCAATTGTGCCACATAATATCACCTAGTCCTGGGAGTAAAATTCATCATATTCACAACCCCAGGGATTATGCAGGGCATGTACACCAAGGGGCAGGGAATCTTGGAGGACATCTTAGAATTCTGGCTACCATGTGCATTTGTTGAGATTCTTGAATCTGAGGGCATCTTTGCATGATTATCTATTTAGAACTACTGCATTCTTTTAAATATTTAACAGTATTATATTGTGTGGATATATATGTATGCATATATATATACATGGATAGACTTTAAAAATCTAATTCATTATTGATGGAAAATTAGCTTTTCTCTTTATTTGTTTCTATAGCAGTTTGATTTTATTTATGAATTCCAAAAAAAGAGATATAAATTATGTTAGTAAATTGGTCTGTTTCTCTGGGTATGATACCCTTTGATTGTATTAAATTCAAAGGTTTTACGTTTACTTAATAAAATCAAGATTAGGGCTTTGATTCAACCACATCATTAGAGTGACTCAGGGTTGAGTCCCTATCCCCTTGACGGGCTATATAAACAGACAAACACACAGGAGAAGATACATGGGTGAAAGAGAGGGCTCCGTAGACACAACAGAGGAGACAACCTGGATCCTGGGACCCTGGAGAGAGCTGATCCATTCACCTGATAGTTTGTAGCTAAAGAGACCAGAGCCCTAAACAGCTGAGAAGGCCTGAAAAGAAACAAGACCTCCAGCCTACAGCTGAGGTCAAAAGAAGCTGGGCCCATGGAGCCTTAAGAGGAAGGAAGGAAGGAGAGACCAGGCAGAGACTGCCTGCCATCTTGCTTCAACACATGGCAACAGAGTTTGGTGAGGAAGTAACCTTGAGTTGGACTCTTTAGGGCCTTGTAACTGTAAGCTTCTACCCCAAATAAATACCCTTTATAAAAACCAACAGATTTCTGGTACTTTGCATCAGCACGTCTTTGGCTGATTAATACAGTTTCTTTTCTTTTTTCTATTATAAAAATGAGGCAATAAACATTCTTTTTAAGCACTTGGGTGTTGTTTCATTATTTCTTATGATAAATTTCTAGATCTGCATCAAGTGTATATATTTATTTTAAGAAATATTGCTTTTCTCCAAAAATATTGTTTATTACCATTAACCTTACTTGTACATTTTGCTATATCCTCTCTAAAACTGGACTCTGGTTTAATCTTTACCTATCAAATTGGCGAAAAATATATCACTTATATTTATATTTCTTTGATTCAATTATTGATATGTGACCCTTTATACTGTATTGATCATTTGCATCTCTTAATTTGAGAATTCCATCTTTATGGTTTTACTTACAGTAGTGGCTTGGAGTTATGAACCCCAGAAAAACATGTTCTTAATCTGAATCTATTCCTGTGGGTATGAACCCTTTGTAAAGGACCCTTTGATAAGGTAACTGCAGTTAAAGTGTTACTCTACTGAATCAGGATGGGTCAGAACTCTATTACTGCAGGCCTTATAGAGAAGGCCACAGAGAGAGAAGCCATGGGGAACATCCAGAAGTTGGAAGGCACTGGAACTCAGAAGAGAAAGAAGATGTTGCTCTGTGCATTGTCATGGGATGGAAAAGGCAAGGCACCCCAAGAATCACTGGCAGCCACCCACAGTCTTCAAGGAGAAAGTATCATCTTGCTGGTGCCTCAATTTCGGACTTCTCCTAGCCTCAAAACCATGACCCAATAAATTCCCATTGTTTAAACTATCCCAATGTATGTTATTTGCCTTAGCAGCCAAGAATCTAACACACATATATACATATACATATTATATTACATATTTATATTATACATGCCATATATATAATGTATTTTAAATATTCTTCCTTTTGGGTTATTTTTTTAATGATTGGAAAGCACTCTTTATATACCAAATATCCACCCTTTTGCTGTTATATATGTCATAATATTTTCCTCATTCTGCTGTGTTTAAACTGTACTTAATGTTTCCCTCAGAAATTTCATGTCTTTATGTAGTAACCAGCCTTTTCTTTTTTGGCTGTTGGGGTTTGTGACATGGTTAGGAAGGCCTTCCCTATTCCCAAGATTAAAAAATGCATATTGTCCTCTATTTTATGACAGTAGTTTAAGGATATTGCTTTATATGTTAACATTTTTAAGTCAGTTTTGTGTGGTTCATGATAGAGACATAGTTTTGCACTTGATTCAAACAGTGGTAGTCTCAATACAGTGTCATTTAGGTGCTATTGAATCCCACGGCAAATGCAGAGATTCCAGAGGTCATAAAAAAAGGACAGGAGAGCCTCCTGTATTGAGTTGTTTCCAGGGGAGGAGAGGGCACAAGACCAGATAAAAACATGGAGTCAAATTTACTGAGCCTATATATTAGTCCCAGAAGTTAATTCATCCATTGGTTTGCTTTTTCATTTATTAGTTTATTCAAATATTTATTGAGTACCTGCTCATGTGGCATTATGCTAAGCCTGAGAATAAAAATTTGAATAAGGTCTGACCTCTTGCCCTCAAGTTGCTCTATGCGTAGTGAGGAAGATGAAAAAATAAATCAGAAATTGTAGTGCTGTATAATATGGTTACATAAAGATTTGCCCAGCTTGCTGTGGGAGTCAAACAGAGTAGAAATTATATCAGCTTAGGAAGTATAACAGATGATTTCCTTGGAAAAGGTGGCTTGAGCTAAGTTTTTAAGAATGACTGGCTATACCTGGATAAAACAGGAGTAATAGAATTCCAGGAGGAAAGGATTTCATGTGGGAAGGTGAGGAGGTGAGAAATGCCTTAACATGTTCAGGCGATGTCAAGGCACTCCATAGTGTGTATATGTGCATATACATTTGGAGTGTGGTGGTGGCTGAGGCTAGAAAGGAGTCAGGTTATCAAGGGCCCTGTGGGTCAAGTGAAAGAGTCTGAACTGGAGAGCTTTGCGGTAAGCAGGCTCTGGAGTAAAATTCTGAATTTGACACTTACTGAACTTTGGGATGTTGGACAAGTAACAACATCTCCCAGTCTTTTTGCCTTGTCTGTAAAATGAGAGTGATAATGCCTAACTTGCAAAATGGTGGTCAAGACCAGAGACAAAGCATCTCTCTGGTCCATAGTAAACTTCAGTACAAGGCAGTTATTAATTCTAAGCTTGATCCTGATGTTCCTTAGCTAAAACCTAAAAAAAAAAAAAATGGACTTTTTGTAGTAAGCAGAAACAGTTCATATTAATAATAGAATTTTTCAACTTGAGCTTTTTCTTGCACCAATTTCCTTATACTTTTCAACACTTGATCCATTTGTCAAATAATGAATGATGATAATTCAGGATAGATGAATAGGAACTTTCACATTTTATCAATCTTTCTCTCTAGGAGTTCTTAGATTGGCACCTGGGTGGGGGTAGGGAGGGATGCATATATCTAGTGGCCTTATTTGCAATGAAGCTTCTTCCTTAGGTGATGGCACTATTTTGGTGTTTTAGTGTTTTCTTCTTGCAATCTGCACTCTAAGGTGGACAGACAACATCCTCCTTGCCTACTAACCAATAGCAGAAGAGAGTAAGAGAAGCATGTGGTATCAGCAGTACTGGTTTCCATGTCAAGGTACCCATTAATCTTAAAACTCTGGTGACTTCTGGGTGGAGTCTGAATGGCAAACTGAGTTAGTCACCAAATCACGCTGATAGTGGTCACGGCATCTACTTGGTAACTTATTTTCTGGCTTGCTGCTGCCCAAGCACTGCAGGACTTTCTTATTACTTTTTTTCTGATTCTCATCATGCCTATGGAGGATCAAGGGAAAGTTGAGCCCAGGAAAATATCCAGGGGGTTTTGGTCCTCCTTTATGTGGTCAGCCCTTCTCTTGATGTCATAGTATAGAAGGTGTATTGGCAAGCCCCTTTATTTCCAACAAATTCAACCCAGTCAAACCAAGCCGTGAGTGGGACTGTCAGATCTAAAATATTGTTATGTTTATTGAGCACCTACATACCTAGCACTATACAGTGCTAGGCTTATTGACATTTATGATCTCATGAAAGCCTCATTTTAGTGGCTTGTCTAATGTTGCCAATGTCATTACCCAGGAAGTAAGTGGCAAAGCCAGAGTTCATATGTAGGTCCTTGAACTCCAATTCTAGTTCATCTCAACACAGGCTGGCTGGGCTTTTTTCTTTATTTTTGGTGAGGCTACAGCTACCGGAAAGACAGGTATAGATCTTGGCTTTACAGTTACTGTAAGATGGAGACAGCCATTTATTTATCTGGGCCACCTTCCTTTCCTCTTGGCCCCACTGTGAATGTATCTTTTAAATGCTGCTGCCCTGAGTTCTTCATCTGATTTTAGTTTTCCATAGGCTACTTTACTAACCTGTATTAATTTTAGTGGGTTTTAAAAATCAAGTCTAGAAAGGAGACTGGAAACCTGGGGCCTTAGAATGATTTTGGACCAAGGTCATTTTGGAGAAGTTTGTTAGTCCTTTGGGATCATTTGTCTTATACACATGATTGAAGAGGTGCACTCATAAGCTAAGGAATGCCAAGGATTGCTGATCAACAGGAGAAGCTAGAATAGGTAAGGAAGCTTTCTACCCTACAGGTTTCAGAGGAAGCATGGCCCTGCCAACACCTTGATTTCAGACTTTCAGACTCCAGAACTGTGTGACCATACATTTCTATTGTTTTAAGCCATCAAGTTTATGGTACTTTGTCATGACAGACCTAGGAAACTAAGACAGATCCCAATATACCAAACAGACAGAATCAGTTTACTATGATTGAAGCAGGGGTCTTTCTTCTTGTCCCCACTGTACTTTCTGAGACACTGATCCAGATGATACAGATGATCACTAAGGTACTATTATTGTCACATGAATTTTCTTACTGTCTACTGAGTGCCTACTGCTGAAGGGTCCTAGTTCAACATCTGCAGGAGGGATGAAGCCTAGTAGAGCGGTTGAGATGGTCAGCTCTGGAGCCAGTATGTCTGGGTTTAAATCTCAGCTTACCTCCCTGGGTCCATTGGTTACCTTTGACAAATCTTTTAATCTCTTTGTATCTGTTTCTGCATCTTTAAAAACAGGGATAATAATAGTATCTACCTCATAGGGTTGTTGAGAAGATTAAAATAGTTCGTACATGCAAAGCATTTAAAATAGTGGCTGGCACTACATAAATGGTAGTTATTATTATTATTATTATGATCTTGAGCATTTAGCAGAGCTTTGTAGGCAGTGTAAGCTTAATAGTGACCATTAATTAACTGGCTTTTGCAGACCTGCAGACCTGGAAGAGCATTTTAGCATCATGTGGTCCAGGTCTATTAAACTAACCTGTATGGGGACTTTCCTGGGCCACCTATTAAAATGCAGATTCCTGACTCTCACTCTTAGTGAATCAGTGTTTCCAGGGGAGCAGCTTGGAAAGCTGTATTCATAACAAATGTTCAACAAGATTCTTATGAAGAGACAAGTTTGGAAAACACTGTGGTATCCAATTTCTGCATTTCACAGATGGGAAAGCTGAGAACCAGGGTGGAAAAATGGTTTGCTCAAGATCAGAGTTAGTGGTGGAACTGGGGCCAGAGCCCAAGTACACTCTCCAGTGTTATTTTAACTGCACTTCTTACTCTGTGATGGTTCTGCCATTTTTATCCAGGTACCTGCGGTTGGCTGTATAGAACGAGCAGTTTCAGGATGACTTTAACAAAGCAGTATTTGGTTTCGGCAGAATTTACCTGCCAGAGGGGCACATTAGTTATCTTCTTTAGGCACATTTTGAATTCCCGTGTTTATCCTTCACTTTGTGCTTCTAGATAAAGATCTCTGGGAACCTGCATATCCTGAATGATCTCCAAAGTCTGGTAACAGTTCTCACTTCCAGTATGCCCAGAAACAGCAATACATTTTAAAATGCAGGCCAGTGCCAAGATTGGAGAGTAGGCAGAGAGAGGAAATGAAAATGCCAAAACACTGAGTATACTTAGCTAATTTGCATCATATGATCCACTTTGGAGCCTGAGGACAGAATCCCAAAATATGCTTCTGTTCAGAGGCAGCCAGAAGCATCAATTACTAGTGTTATCACTATCATCATCATCATCATCATCATTGTCATTCTTCTTTCAAGTTTAAAGTAGCTGGACTCTGCTTCTCAGAGAAGTCCTGCAAGAAGTAAGATCTGTGATGGATTATATTTTATTTATTTATTTTGTTTTTTTTTTTAACCAGGAGGTCCCAGGGATTGAACCCAGGTCCCTCCATATGGGAGAGGGATGCCCAACCATTTGAGCCACATACGTCCCCCTGTGATGGATTTTAGACAAGTAAATGTAGGGGGCATGAGTGGCCCATACTTCCACCTCTTCATCTCAAACCACAGATGTTAGCAGTCCTGCTCACAAGTGGTCAGCCTTATTATCACTGTAAGACCAGTTATCCACATTCAGGGCTTGTTCTCACAAAAAACAGGAATCTAAAATAAATGTGTAAAGTAAACTGATGTTTAAGAACAATCCTGCTAGGGAATTAGGACCCTCTCATGGAGACAGAGTAGGCATAGGGCTGAAGCAGGGAGAGAGTAAGGGCAGAGGGTAGAAACAGGGGATATACAACCCTTTACTCCTGGAGAGCAGGTGCAGCCCTTGAACTTGAAGAGGGGGGTGAATTTAGTGATCAAAGATAAGGCGAAATTGGAGTCCAGGTCCTCAGGGGAAATGCCAATCTAAACTCTGCATGTGGGATTGGACCTCACTTACTGATGGAAGAAGAAATTCAATTGAGTACCTTAAAAACAACTTGCTTATGTGTCCACTCTTTAATTCACTCAGCCTAGTTCTGTTCTTTTCTTTTTTAGATAAAAAGTTCAACAGGTAAAGATGCTGAAAACCAAATGAGAATTCATAATCCTTCTATGAACTAGGACAAATGTACATCATTATTTCAAGATAGTAAGAATGTGGAGAAACATGGGAAAATACAATTAATGTAACCTTTGGACTATAGACAAAAGCAATACTGTAATATTCTTACATCAATTCCAAAGATGTACTGTGTTAATAATAGGTGGGTATGGAAAAAATATACCAAAGGTACGCTATAGACCATAGTTAGTGGTAATAGTCTGATAATATTATCTGATAATCAAATGTAACAAATGTTCCACAACAATGCAGTCTGTTGGTGGAGGGGTGTTGTATGAGAATTCCACACATGTGCATGACTGTTTTGTAAGTTCACAACTTCTCTAACAAAAATATAAAATATATTAAAAAATATACTATATATAAAATACATTAAAAATAATATAAATATATTAAAAAATAAAATTTTATTGAAGTATATCATTCATATGTATGAAAATACACAAACAATAAGTATATAGTAAAAGTTATGAATTTCCAAAACAAACATGTCTAACATCATTCAAGGCTCCCATACATCTCCCGACCACTAACATCTTGCATTGTTGTGAAACAATTATTACAAACTCTAAAAGAGCATCGTCAAAATTTTACTGCTAACTATAGCTCATATCTTACATTTGGTATATTTTCCCGCCAACCCACTGATTATTAACTCCCTGTGTTAGTATTATACATTTGTTATCATTCATGAGAGAACGTTCTCATATTTGTCCTGTTAACCACAGTACATCTTCCACCATTGGATTCCTTGTGTTATACAGTCCCATGCTTTGTACAATCCATTCAAAGGGTACACTCAATGGCTCTCATTTTCATCACAGACTTGTGCTGTCATCACCTCAGTCGATTTTGAATGTTTTCATCACTCCAAAAGGAAAAAATCTCACATCCCCCTATTGTTAACCCTTAGAATTGAAATACTATCTTCTTGCCATTGCTGCAAAATATTACAATATTACTGTTAACTATCATCCAGAAGTTACATTAGCTGTAATTTTCCTATGTATCACCATATTCTTAGCACTTTGTAAAAGAGCATTCTTATATTTATACTATTAACCACAATCTTTATCTACCACCAAAACCATTTTATTATATATTCCCTAGATTATTCTCTAGTTTCTTTTCAATTGACATTTACGTCCATAGACTACCACTTTCAGCCACAATCACATTTATAAAGCAGCACTATAATGTGTTAATATCAACTCTATTAATTTCTACACATTTAAAATTAAACTTATTAATAATGCTACACAAATTAAAAACCAGCTCCTATTCTCAACCCACATTCTATTTCCTAGTAACCTATACATAATTTTCTTTTGAAGGTAAAATCCTTGTCTCCAATTGATTATTATAGATAGAGGCTGAAGCTCCTTTTCCAATGCAGCGCTATTGCATTGGAAAATCACTCTGGTGATTCCCAGAGTGTAAAATAGGGGAGATTTCGTATGTTCCAGCCAGCCCGAATTCTCCGGCCAAAAATTCATTTGACGCCTCTTTAACAATTTATTTTATTTCTTCAATGTATTAAACACTTGGCATGGCCTAAATTGTGTGGGGAATCAAATACAGGACATGGAATTACATGGTTTTTATTAAAGAGACTCCTGGATTAAACAACAGCTTCACATATTGGCAATATAATTACTACTGATATTCTTGTTGATAACATTTAGGCTCTAAAAGGTTCCAAAGTGCTCTCTGGATCATTAAGCAAATAACATATATATTCATTCTAACCGCACTGTGAGTATAATAGATACTTAGAACTGGGATGAAAATTAAGAGATTCCATAACAGTCCCATCATTTTTCAAATAAGGAAATGGAGATGCACAGTATTTAGTGACTTGTCCAAGGTGATACTCTCAGGTTAGTAGCAGAGGTGAGATTACAACCTTGGTCTTTTGATTCATCTGTATATTCTAATTATTTTAAAGGCAACCAGTTCATAAGGGTTTCTCCTCTCTAGTAACTTTAATTTGCTATGTGCTCAGCACTAAAATGAATAATATACTTTCTTCTCTCTCTGACTGTATAAGAGCAGAAGAAATATAAGAAATGGTACTAGTCCTCCACGTGCTTACAACCTAGTTAGGGACAGAAGACTTACACAGGTAAACCCATAGTGAATGGTTCAAAACAGCAGTGCTGCCCATGCTTTCATGTGCATAGAAATCACCTGTGGATTTTGTGTTAAAATGCAGAGATTCTGATTCAGTGGGTCTGGGGTGGAGCCTGAGATTCTGGACTTCTTACAAACTGATTTAGTCCGGGTTGGGCTGCACTTTAAAAATAACATCTTCAAAAGGTTCTATTTACAATGGGTTCATACCCATAGGGACAATGGGTTCACACCCACAGGGTCTATTGTCAGGGTACATAATTCAATCTACCACAGGAGCTCTTTGTTCTTCTTGCCTGCCTATCCCCCAGGAGAAGTAGCACAGGGGCTCTTCCCAGAAAAAGTGGCTTCTCTTAGAGAAGCTTTAAGAATGGAGCATGGGGCATGGAGTTTTGTAGCCTCGGGTCTTCTCAGCTTGCTTCTTCCTGCATAGAACCTCTGCCCTGGGAGTGAGCTGAGGCAAGGGTGACTGGAATGCAGAATTCTCAGTCTGCCATGCCTGAGGGAGGGATTCTGCCCTCCGAGTTGAGGCCGGGTGGAGGAAGGCAACTCCCAGACCTCTCAGCTCCTATTGCAGCGAATAGAATTTCTACAACAGGAAGCAGGGGGATATGAAAAATGGTGGTGGCCTGTCCCTCCCAGGGAGATACCATAGCCGCAGACTAGGAGCTAAGGAGACAGAGAGCCCAATGCTCTAGTCTGTACCTATCAGGATAGAACTTCCATTATACTGAGCTGTGCATGGGGTGGGGTGAAGAGGAAGTGGATTGTGGCTCAAATGTAACAGACTTGCTTTTCTCACAGAAATTTAGTGGGTTTCCTTGAATAAATGTTCCATCATTTACTGCATAACCATAGGATAATTTTCAGAGACTTTAATTGATTGTTTTAAAAAATAATTTTCACCTATTAGTTGTGAGGAGTTCCTATGTTTTGAAAGGTCTCTTGTGGTTCCATTTTTACCATGAACCATACTGAGATGTGAGTCCAGAGGAGGGTGGGATTTGTGATTCATCAGGAGCCTGTCTGTTATAACTACTAGAAGGAGGTAGAAAAAATCCAAAAGGTAGTTCAGGGCTTCAAGAAATTAGATCTGGTGTGTTTCTGATGGAATGAATTTCTCTGTTTCCCAGCACAGAGACTTGCTTGAAGAAGACTGAGGGAGATGGGGAGTAGAGATGATAAAACAGAAAAAGAACTTCCTTAAATATGGGGGAAATAGCACTATTGGATGAGTCTCTCAATGTTTATTAAGCATCAAGTGCGGGAAACCATCAGCAAGTGTATGTGTGTGTGTGTGTGAGAGAGAGAGAGAGAGAGGAGAGAAAGAGAGAGAGAGAGAAAGAGAGAGGGAGGAAGATAGAGATGACAAATCAGGGATAGGACAGGCAGATGTTCTTGACTCTTGTAGAGATATTGTTGAGTAGTGAGTTGTACAATAGAGATGGAAAAGACATTATTGAGAAGAGATTTGTGCAAGGGAGAGGGAAGAGCTCCTGGAAGACCGTGAAGGTCTTTCAAGCAATGGAGTCTAATTTGGTCTCATAGGAGGTAGGGCATCTTCCAGAAATCTGCTAAACAGGCCAAATGTGCCCCTGGAGCCTTTGGTAATTAAGAAAGGCCTTTAGGTGTGCCTTTAACTTTCAAACTTTCTCTTTCACCTTGAATAGGTTTGATTTTGTCAGGGTCATTCATATGTGAGAACAGAAGTTTCCATGGTGTAATCTGATACTGATCTATCTACTGATTGCTACTTCATTTCCACAGTCTTCCCCTTATGGACTCTCTCCAATTATGTTTACTCCCCACATTTTTCTCCAGGGAAAGTATTTATATTAATGACTTCAAAGTGGTCACAAGTCGACTGCCTGCTGTTTGTAGCTATTTGCCCTTCACCACCACAAATTTCTCAAAAACAGCTCTTGACACATTCTCACAGGCAAGAGCCCTTTTAATTCAGACCTAGGTAGCTGCTAAGCTTTGAATTCTGTGGATTCTACCCTCACTCAAATTCAGAGCGTACTAAAGCAGCTCATTGGTTGACTGTACCACATTTATTTGTGCTTTAAATTTTTAATTCTGTGGCTATTTCCTTTTCTACTCACTCTAATCTTCTCCCTTACCACCTTCTTTAATCCAGCTTTGGTCTCGGATGAAGTTCTCTCTTAAACACAATAGTGTCATGCTTTTGCAGAAACAAGTGCTTAAAGAAAGCTAAGTTATTTTGATTTTGATAATGGTAGTGAAAAGCCTTTTAAAATATTACTCATTGCTACTTAAAACATCTCTGGGAAGTGAGTCAGTGTTTTATTATTTCTTTTGGATGTTATTACCTAGGAACAATCAAAATAATCTAAAGCAAGTTTAAGTGACTTATATAAACCCCAGTGAAGAAAACAGAATTAGAACTCAGGTCCTTGTATCCTGGTACTTGCTCTTACTCTCTGGATCATTCTTCCTCTCTAAAACAACATTCCACTCCCAATATAATATCAGGATATGACCCAACATCAGAAGGAACTTCCATAACTCTAGTCTGAACAAGAAGAAAAATGGTATACATTGCCATTTATGACAATAAGGCTAAAGAATGGAAGGTGGGACTGGCATAGGTAATCACGTACTCTTCAGTGGCTCCAGAGCCCCTCAGTAAAGCTGGACATTGCTCACATTCCTTTGTATCTTTTATGCGCCATCCTCCACAATGGAGCTCCTGATAAACACATGGTTACGAGGAGGCATTGTTTGTTGGGAATACTTTATTTTGATCACATCAACTGGGCTTGTGATTGGAGGGTGGATGTGTGAAGGAAGTCATAGTGTTCACTCATCAACCTGACCATGGACTGTCCAATCTTAACCATTGTCTCCTCACCCATCCCCACACCAGCTCTGTTTTATATTCTGTTTTTTTTTTTTTAATGCTGTTGAGTTTAAGATGGTATACATTTTAAAATATGTCAAAAATTTAATAACATCTTCAGGGACATAAAATTCTATATCAAATGCACATTCCTATTGAAAGAGATACCTCAATTTCAAACAATAAAATGGGAAAAATTGATCTTATTACAAGGAAATGATGTACTTGTTCAAAACTTCTCTACCATTTTCTTTTTTCTGATGGACTCTGCCTCCTCTGACTCCTAAAGAAGGGTTATGAAGAGCATCTTGTTTCCTTGGTCCTTAATAACTAGCAAGCCCCTTGGGTGGCTGTGCTGGTGGTCCCCAGCACAAGTTGTAATGTTTTCTGGGTGTCCATGAGCGTGTGCCATGTTGTAATTATCTATTTCCCTGTGTTAGTAAATATCCTTCAACCTAGAGGGTTCTAAGCTCATAAAAATAAACAAAAGTCAAAGACAAAAGCCCCAATATGTGACTAAACCTAACAGCTAATGAAATAATCATTTACAGATAAATAATAAGGAGAGCTCATCTGTTTTATATGTTTCTATTTGATGCCTTTTCAGTCTGAGAGAGAAATTTTCCTTCCATTACTACATCTTAAAAGGGAATGTAGTAATGACAACTGAGGTGGTGCAATAATCTATGGCATAGAAGCTTTTGGGCTATAAACCTGTGGTGTCTCTGTCTTCTGACTGCCTTTTGGATCAGGTGTTTTTTTTTTTTTTAAGACAGCTGATTTTATTATTCCCATGGTGTCATATTGCTCAACTTCAATTGCTTTTTTTCTGGTTGAGATGTCTGATTTTCTTGCAGCAGCTAAAACTAAAAACTCAAGCCATGTGTTTGGTGAGAACAGCAGGATGTGGGGAGGAGAACCACTCTGCATCTAAATGTCAGGCACATTGTACTAAGAAAATATATTGGTCCTGTAGTGTGTTGTTGAGTAAAGATGCCATTATGTGGTCTTCCAAAGCCCTTCTGCTCTGGTCCTCATATGAAGTCAGAAGCATGTGGAGCCTTTTCCAATTAGACCTACTACATCTGCCTTTAAAGATTCTGGTCCATGCCCTTAAAGGGATGCTTTAGACACCAAAGACAGCACAGGTTGTGTGAGAAAGCTCTCTGAGTAATTCTGATACCTGTTCCTGTCTTTCCTAATTCTTGATTGAAAACTAATAGTCTGCTGTAAAATGGAATTTCCACAATGAGAGTTCTTGGTATTAAACAGAGGGGCATATTATAAGACATGTTTCATACTGAGAATTAAAGCACATTTCAAGTCCTATTTATTTGGTTTTATTTCACATTGCTAACAGCGGTTCTTATAATTTTGTGTTACCTGTTGACCCTGTAGCTTGGTACTCTCTTTTGCTGGAATCAAGCCTATTTCTTTCAGTCAGTTCCTTCATCATCCTGCCCATGTGCGAGGTCCATTCCTGATTTTACTAGTTCTATTTCCTTGCCTGGGTAATGCTCTGTTTCCTAAATCACTTTTTATTGTTGTGGTTTTTTCTTTTTTAAAGACCAGCTTTGGTATGACCTCTTCCTTGAAATGTTCAGCTTCTTTTGTTCATGGAAATCTTTCCCTGCTCTGAATTCTTTAGCATTTATTGTTTTCACCTCACATTTGAAATCTAATCATTTACTGGTTTGTTTTGTTTTCCAATTGTTTCCTGTGTTTGTTCTGCATGTTAAATGATCTTTAAAACTCCTGGAGAGCAGATATTGTATATTGCTTTTATAAACTCTATAGCACTTAACTTACTGCTGAGCACTAGAAGTATCCCAGCAATGGCTAGTGAAGTTGAATTGAATGTTTTCTTCCCATCTTGATTTTACAGTAACATTCCCATTGAAATTGTCCACCCACTAGCATGGAAAAGCATCAGCTTAAAAATCTCTGAATACCCATAAGCCAGTATCATTGTAGTGTTATGTCTCATTGAATAATCTTAAGTACCTGGGTGTGCATGGAATTAGATGAAGCATAAACTACTCGATGATAGAATTTCTGCTCCCTAGAAAATTATATTTGCACCAACATTGCACGTAATGATTATAACCCCCCTTTTGGGAGGTTTATAATAAATTAAGGTATTTGACTGTATAACAGCTGTGGGAAGCCATAAAATTATTCTGCACAAGTGTAGCAAACATATTCATGCAATCATTTGTGATATACTGTCTATGCACAGATTTTGGGAAATGCATGATGAAAAACACTTAACTGAAACCACTGATTTATGACAGCAAGCATGAAATGAAGAAATAGAGCAGAAAGAAGGCGCTGGAACAAAAAATTAAGTCTGGTTCTTAAAATATTCAGAAATTTACCATTACTAGATCACATTTATTGATTTTCAAAACTGTTTTCCTTTCTTCTGTTGCAAGAATGACAAGTTTTACCGTTAAATTTGTAGCAATATTACTTCATTTGAATATCAGTTGCTTGAAAATGATTACTATCCATCACTATGTTTACTATGTTGTAAATCTAATATTCAATCTGTATTTAGATGTTTGAGAATGCAAGGAAACATGAGAAGAGTGTGAATTACTCGCTCTTTTTAATACCAGTCACACAGAGAATTAAAATGTAACGGACAACTTGGAAATCTTCCAGCTCTGCCCATGCCTTTGGGCACAATCATGCAAAGATTGGTTTTGTAAGAAAAGGTTGTTGCCTATTTCAATTGCTTACAGGATTTAAAGTTCTCCTATTTGCCTTCTCAGTATTGTTAGGGAAGGGAGGCTGCTTTAAGTATTGAAATGTGTTTTTCAATAGTGAGAGGTAAAGGAGCAAGCGATGAAGAGAAAGCACTTACCATGGTTTCTTATAGAAAACTTTTCAGTTGTTTACAGTTTCTTATTGAGCCCACTGTGACAAGCACAGATTAAACAAATTCTTTAACAGTAACTACATCTTTTCCCTTCACTTTAATTTTCTCTCTTATGTTATAAAAAATGCTTTAAACTTCTGGCTTGTTACTGTTCCTCACCTCTCAGTACTTTTCTTTCTTTTTTAACTTTATTTTAAAAGAAGTTTTAGATTACAGAAAAGTTACATGGAAAATATAGGGGATTCCCATATACTCTACTCCCCCCTTCACATTTTCCCCATTAACACCATCTTTCATTAGTGTGTACATTTCTTAAAACTGATGGACAAATATTGAAGCATTGCTAATAGCCATGGTCTATAGTTTACATTATGGTTTACACTTTGTACCATACAATTTTATAGGTTTTGACAAAATGTATAATGGCCTGTATCCATCATTGCAATATCATGCAGAACAATTCCAGTGCATTAAAAATGCCCTATGTTCCACCTATTCTTCCCTCCCCATCCCCCCAGAACCCCTGGTAACCACTCTGTTTATATCAATGTTACAAGTTCCTCCATTACTACAATAATAAGTCTCCTCTGGTCCATGGTTGCATTTCCGCCTTATGTGTGTTCATTCCTCAATATTGAGGATTTTGGCATGGTGATGCCTGCTCTGCTTCTGATTGAGAGGGAACTTAGATCTTATGAGGCAAATGGATGGAACTGTCTTGCTTGCAGTTGTAGATACTCTGTTTTTTGGGATGGGCATTGCCCATCATCATCACTTTGTTAGTTGTCCTGGTTGAGTCTGATGAACTGGAGAGTAGGTGTTGGCTGCAACTCTGCTGAGATTCAGGCCTCAAATGGCATAGGAACAGACAAGATTTAAGTCTCTGGGACATATAAGGGGTGTTGTGCTAATTATAGGTTCTAATAAAAGGGGTAGAAGAATCATGTGAAGGGAAATTATAAATAAGTCTAATTCTGCTACATTAGGGAAATAGGTCGTCATATATTCCAAGCACTTTTATTTCTAATCAGTGTTCATCTATCTATAATCTTTTGGCAATAAATCAAAGATTAATCAGTCTTCCCTGTTGAGTCAGGCTTAGTCCCTTTATTCTCCTCTTATTTCCTGTGCAAGGAGTATAAGATAATATTATTCTAGGAAAGACTTAAGGCTGATGTTCTTAACCATTTTGGGTTCAAGGACTCTTTGACAATATAACAAATGCCATAGCTCTTCTCTTCCTTACAAAGCACACGTGCATATTTTGACATAGTATTTCTTGCGCGGCACAGACTCCTCACATTTCCCAACATTGACTATACACTCCAGGTTAAGAAGTCCCAAGTTGCCTTTGGCTTTGAAGGCTTTACTTTTCTTTCTGGGTAGATTTGACTCCAATATAGGCAAGTGGACATTAGATGGGCAATTAGTAATGTAAACAGAAATAAATTAATTCAATATTAATACCTTTGTGTCTGTCATGGAATAACATCAACCTCCAGGGAATGGGTTGGATTAGTTTCTCAAAATACTTTTTGTGTATTTATTTGTAATTTTGGTATGGGTTATTTCTAGGATAACAAAGACTCTGAAGGCCACACACCTACTTCACAGCAGCATGATGCGGCAAACATACATACCAGGCATATGAAAACATAAATGTTACCAGAATTAATGTTATAAATGAGAAGACAAATGATATGATGGTCAGTTTATATTAAATATCATGGTAAAATTATTGTCTTGTGGCAGAAAAGAAACAATACTAAGTCTCAAAATATAAATTTGTTCCTATAATAAAATTAACTCACAGTCTAATATGGATTTTGGAAAATTCTCATCCAAATGGCAGTCATTGGAAAGTTGGCACAGAAGTTCCTTAGAAGAAGAGAACGCTTTATAAAAGAGTGTGATCTAGTAGAAATCACTGGATTAGGAGTCAGGGGCTACCTTGACTCCGGTTGATTGGCTCTATTATCATAGGGTGACCAGTTTGTCCCATTTGCACAAGACTTCTCCAATTTTAGCACTGGGAACTCCCTACACCACTCTCTCCTCCCAGTTCCAGCCAACCAAAATGATCCCGTCATCAGTTAATTGCATGATCTTGAATCAGA
>JAQZBX010028231.1:0-19415 GCA_029593785.1 Cabassous unicinctus | reverse complement strand
TAAAGGCATTACTTCAACCATTTTACCCTTTGGCTTTTGTATGTCATATCTTAATTTTGTCCATCTTTTAACCTTTTTGGTTACTCTTTCTGATAGTCTTCCCTTCTACCCTCTCCTCCAAGGCTCTTTCTCTTCTCTTTTCTTTTCTAGCTGCGGAACTCACTTTAGTGTTTCCTCCAGAGCTGGATGATTGTTTACAAACTCTCTTAGTTTCTGTTTATCTGTGACTATTTTAAACTCACCATCATATTTGAAGGATCGTTTTGCCAGAGTAAGAATTCTTGGCTGGCAGTTTTTCTCTTTCAGTACCTTAATTATATCATAGCACTGACTTCTTGCCTCCATGGTTTCTGAAGAGAAACCCACACTAAGTTTTAGTGGACATCCCTTCTATGTGATGTTTTACTTTTCCCTTGTTGCTTTCAGAATTTTCTCTTTATCTTTGGCATTTTGAATATTATGTGCTTTGGGGTACATCTATTTGTATTTATTTTAATTGGAGTGCACTCTGCTTCTTGGACATATATATTCATGTTTTTCATGAGAGTTGGGAAATTTTGAGACATTATTTCCTCAAATACTGTTTCTGCCCCTTTTCCCTTCTCTTCTCCTTCTGGAACTCCCATAACATATATGTTGATGTGCTTCATGCTATGATTCAATCCCTGAGCCCCTGCTCAATTTTTTCCATTCTTTTCTCTCTCTGTTCTTCTCTCTTTTCAATTTCAGTTGTTCTTTCCTCTACATCGCTGATTCTTATTCCATGATTTCAAAGCTGCTGCTGTGTGCCTGCATTGTATTTTTAATCTTAGTTATTGTGTCTTTTATCCTCATTAACTCTGTTATTTGTCTAGCCAAGATTTCAAAGTTTTCTTTGTGTTCACCCAGTGTCTTCTTAATGTCTTTTATTTCTTTAGCCATGTTGTCTTTCAACTCTATAATTTGATTTAGGAGATTTGTGTGAATCTCATTGATTAGCTGTTTCAAGTCCTGTGTCTTTTGTCCTTTGAGTCATATCTTTCTTTTTCTTTAATATGGGTTGTAATTTTTTTAATGATATCTAGGCATCTGATTCTGATGTTGACTTTACTCTGATGTTCAGTTTCTCTCTCTTGCCTAGGGATTTACTCTTCAGTAGCTGTGTGCTACCACTGTTTTTTGGTTCAACTTGTTCTAGATTACTTAGGATTTCCCCTGTTTAACTGCTCAAGCCAGAGTTAATAACCCAGCAATGGGATGCAGGCCAGTTTCCAAGGACCATGGAGAGAGTGGCAGTAAATGCACCTGGTTGCCTCTTTATTATTATTTTTCTCTTTTTGTACACTTGTCTGGTCTACCTATAGATGGTGTTCTTTGGCAGACCCCTTAGCTCAGCCCCCAGGTGTTAGAGGGGAATGCATTCAGTAACTCTGTGGTGGGTGGTGCAGAAGCAATGTCCTCAGGGCTGGCCAAGTCTTACAAACTTTCTCAGAAGCTGGTCTCCCTTGGCTGGCTGTACCCTCCCTCCCTCTGCCTCCTCAGCAACCAGGCCAGGGCAGTAGGGAGGGTGTTTGAGAAGACAAATTATCCTTAGCTCCCTGCTTGCTCTCAGTGCAAATACTGTTGGGGCCCCAACATTTTTGGCATAATATATGGTAAATCTTTCCTGAATATTTGGGAAAGAAAGATATGACCTGCAGTGGTTTAGTACAGTATTTTTAAATGTCAATTAGTCAATTTTATGGTGTTGTTCAACTATATAATTTTTCTTTTTTGTCCCCAAATATGTGTTCTTACTTTTTGTCCCCATATTTAATACAATAAGAAAGCTGTATTAAAATATCGTATTATCATTGCAGATTTGTCCATTTCTCCTTATAGTTCTGTCAATGTTTGTTTTATATATTTTGGAGTTATGTGATCCCTACATTTAAAAAAGTGTTGTTTAATCTTCCTTTAACATCTCTTATTTGCTCTAGGAAGAGATCTTGTTTTAAATTCTAATTTGTCTGATATCGATAAAAAATGCATCAACCTTTTGGCTAGCATTTGGCAAATATATCTTTTTTAATACTTTCATTTTCAATTTTTTGTTTCCTTATGTTTGATGCATGCCTTAAACTTAAACTGAAAGCAGAGAGTTCAGTTTAATTTTTCAAATCATGATTTGATCTGGCAATATTTGTCTTAGAGCATACGCATTAATTCACTTATATTTACTCTAAATATTGATAAATTTAATGTAGCTCTACCATTTTGCTATTTATGTTTGATGCTTATCACTTGTCCAATATTCATTTTCTTTATTTGTGTGTGTGTTACTCAAGTCTGTTTTTACTATTTTCCTTACTAGCATGTTATGTGTTCTTTGCTATTCTCTTAGCGATAGCCCTAGAGAATATAGCATGCATACTTGTCTAATTAAGGTATGTAAATTAGTATATTTACCATTTTATGGAAAATGTGAGAGTCTTAGAATTCTTTAAAGTCATTTAATCCCTGTCTTGCTATTTGTGTTATTGTTATTTATTTCAAATATATATATAACACTATAATAGATTATATTTTTATTATATTTGTTTTATACAATTAGTCTTCAATTTGATTTCTCCACATATTTTTGTTTCTGCTTGTCCTCCAGTTGTCCTTTAAGTATTTATTTTAGTGGATTTCTTAACAAAAAAAAATTCCCACCTTTTCATTGTCTGAAAATATCCTTATTTCACCTCCATTTTTGTTGGATGCCTTTGTGGGATATGAATTTTTAGTTTGGCAGATATTTTCTTTTAAGACTTTGAACATATTTCATTGTCTTCTGACTTCTGTTATTTCTTTTGAAGTTTCAACTATCATTTTTTTTACTCCTTTGAAGTTAATGTATTTTGATTCAGAGTCGGTAGGGGGCCAGAATCATGCTTTTAAGAATTTTCTCTTTTTTTTATAGTTTTCAACATTTTTACTGTGATGTGAAGGTATATTTTTCTATGTCTTCATCTAGCCTAGGTATCATAGTTATCCTTGGATCTATTGGCTTGGTGACTCTCTTCCATTTGGGGAAATTTTCTGTCAATATCTCTTCAGATATTGCTTCTTCCCTGTTCTCATTCTCTCTTTTCTGGGAACTCCAATAACATATACAGTTGATTCTCATTATTTGCTGAAGTTATGTTCCATAAAGCCACCATAATCACTGAATTAGTGACTACTAAACCATTGCTCCTAGGGTTAGGTTTCTAGTCAAAACATTTTCATCGACTGATCGGGTGTTTTTACCTTGTTTTATGTGTTTCTGTTTATAGACACTTGATTTAATATATATTGTTTATTCATTAACATTGAACTCACAGCCAACAACACTAAAACTCACGTCTGAACAAAGTTTACCTAACACATGCATTTTTCTCTGTAAGGCATGTCACAGCCTTCTTGCACTTAGGAACACTAAACAGCATTCATCACTATACCTGTGGGCCATTTTAAACCATGAAATCACTAAAAAAGGAAAACAATTTGAAAAATTTGGCACTGGATATATTGCAAAAAAGATGCTTGTTTACAGAATGAGAGCATCTGTATGTTGACCTCAGATGGGAATGTGTACATCAGGCAACTCAATTTTTATTACCACTCTGCACATGTCAATGAGTGACCATGAAAGTGATGTAAGTGTTGATTTTGGGATTACAAATAAATTTCAACAAATAAGCAAATTCACAATATAGAATCCAAGAAGAGTGAGAACCAACTATATATTGCACTTCTTTAATTGAATTCCAGACATCTTTTATTCTTTTTTTTCCATCTTTTTAAAATCTCTCTGTGCTTTAACCTGAGGGTTTTCTTCTGACTAATATCTCAATTTAAAAATTCTCTTCAATTTTTTTAAAACCTACTTTCAATTTTTGTATACTTCAGTTCTATGATATCCATTTGATTCTTTACAATATGCTATTGTTTTCTGCTGAAATTTCCCATCATATCTTCTAACTTTCTGAGCCATATTAACCACAATTACTTTAAAAAACCCTGTCTGCTAATTCCAATATTTAAGACTCCTGTGGAGTGTTTTTTCTTTAAATGTCTGCTTTTTATCTATTGTTCTTGACTCCTGGTAAGTTGAATAGTATTTTTAAATTATTTTCTTGAATGTCAGATATTACACATGAAGAATTGCAGAGATAATTCAAAGGTCTGGACGATGCGATCGTCTTTGAGATGAGATTCAATTTTGCTTCCAGCAGTCAGAAAGTCTATAGTCTTACCACCTTAATGTAGTCAGGGTATAGCTAGTCCAAAGCTGGGTGTTAGTCTTTGTGAGTGCTAGATGTTTATCAGGAACCCTTGTCATTAGTGGCCCCTGAACCCCAATTTTTGCACCATTACCCCCAATCCCTTGAGAGTCACTAAAATTCTGCTTCAGCCTCTTTTATTGCTTTACACCCAGTTTCTCTTCCACTTATATTCCTGGCTTATTGGCTGCCAAGTTGAGTTGGCAAATGTCCGAGGCAAAAAGCTTTCCCCAAGGTCAGGATCACCTCCATGCTTTCCTTCTCTCCAGATCTTTGCACTGCAGTTCTAATGGCCTTGGTTTCTCTCAATACCTGCAAATACATGTTTTAAAATATTTTATTCAGGTTTTCTTCTTGTTTTCAGTAGGAGGATTGGTGTACTTTAAGCTAGTCTGCTAAAGCTGGAAGCAGAGGTGTGTACCACAATCTTGTGGAAAGGTTTAAGTCATTGCATTCTGTGATGTTATAAGATTATCATTTTACAAAAGATCATTCACTTGGTTAAATTTGGGATGTAAGGAAAAGCCCCAGATCAGTTAAAAGCATTCAAAGAAAGTCACATTACATTTATATTTGTTAGAAGTGTTTTTATTAAAACAGGTAGTTTAAAAAATTTTTATAAAGTGAGATTTTGCTTTATAATTGTGCATTTCTTTATTTTATGAATCATGAGAATTTAGATTTTCTTTAAGTGAGGCACTCCTGTCATTTCTCTGGCTGTTCTTCTTGGTGCCATTTAAATGTTAAGAAGTGTTTTAAGTAAGTGAAAAGCCTGCCTTAAAAATACTCACACTGGCCTGTGAAGATTTTGGAGAACATGGCTTTCTTTTTTTGAACCAAGTGTTTGGGGTAATATCCATTTTTAAGAGATGTTTTGCTGACACTTCAAATCTTGAATCCAAGGTGCTGATTCATGCAGTTTGAAGTTCAGGGAATTGCTTAAAGTTATAGCTTCCCAGGAAATAATCATGTTGATGTCAGAGAAAGTTTGTAGAGCTATGAAGAATTGTAATTACATAGCCTGCTGCTCTATACCACAATCTGATAGATAAGGGACAATTTTAACAACGCTGCTGACAGCTGAGCTGTTATTGATTTTTTGTTTTTAAAGCTAGCAATGATGTATCTTGTACTATTACTTCAATGCAAACCCAAATAAATATGAAATTGCTGGGATGAGAGTAGGACACAAAGCCAACAGGTTAGAGGATGGAACTATTTATGTAAAAGAACATCACTGCTAAGAATGAAGAAATTCTCAAGGTAATCTTGCCATATAATGTATTTATAATAAACTTTACAGGACCCTGGGATGTAAAGAAAAGCATAAGCCTGTATATGGTGTAGTTATATTATTAGGCTATATATTGCATCAATCAAAATATAATCTTGGGACAATTCTGAATAGTTCCTTAGAACTAATATAATAACTCTTTACAATGCTTTAAAACTGTCAAATTTACCGTATTTTATCTGTTTTAAAGTACATATTATTTCACGTAATTGTCTCTTAAATGAGTATGCGTATAACTGTATCTTTTATGATTTTCCAGAAATAAGTGGCATTAAATAAATCCTGCCCCAACCAAGGGAATAAACCACTTCACAAGAATAAGAGGAAAGGTTTTAGTTCTGTTTTTTCATCGTTTTAATTCTTTTCATGAACCATCAGGACAGTTATCTTGGTAGGATTTTTAAGCTCACAAGCTATTTTTATTTTTTGTATATCTGTAATCAAAATTTTAACCCAAACATACATAAAGGTACATAAAACAAAGATATGTATCTGTCACCCACAAGCTGTTATATTCTTTACCATATTTCTAAATAAGAAAAACTTTCATGATCAGAAAAAGTTTACTCTTTCCATCCTTTCTCCTTCTCTCCTTCCCTGTATATAACCTATTTAAAGTTGGTGCAAATAAATTCTATATAAAACTATAGAAGAGTATACTTTCATACTTTTACTACGTCTTAGTTTCCTTGGGCTACTGTAACAAAGATACCAAAAAACAAGGTAGCTGAAAATAACAGAAATGGGGGTTAGGACTTGAACATATATTTGGGGTGGGGGGGGACACAAATCACCCCCCATAACTGCCTGCCCTCTGACCCTCAAAAATCCATGTCCTTCCCATATGCAAATACTCTTACCCCATCCACACAACCCCAAATTCTCAATTCTGAGTCCAAGATCTTAGACTTGGATTAGACTTGGATTAGACTTGGGGTATGGTCCATCTCAGGGAAAAATTATTCTCCATTTGTGGACCTATGAAACCAGAAAACACATTATTTGCTTTCCAAATAAAATGTTGGGACAGGCATGAGATAGGCATTGCCATTCCAAAAAGGGAGAAATTGGAAGACAAAAAGGCGTCGTGGGTCCAAAGCAAGTCCAAAACCCAGCAGTGCAAATCTATTAGATTTCAATACCTGAGAATAATCCTCTGTATCTTGATGCTTGGTCAGTTGGGTGAGCATTTCTGCTGGTATAAAATTCTTAAAAACTTTGTCAGTCTTGTATGCAATTCATATAGGTGCAAGTCAAGAGGATCCTCTACAGACCTTTCCTGAATATCCACATCTCCATTCCTGGCATCTGTTGAGATGGTTGCCTGGATCCATGAGTCACATGCCTAAGCTCTTTAGCAAACAGTTGTCCAACCGCACCCTTGGTCCTGTTTCCAGAGCCACATTATTTGGATAGTCTGAGAAATTTCCAAATCATCAAGGGCAGGTTCTTCTGTTCCTCTTGCATTTTCCTAGAAGCAACAAGGAGTAACCAGATAGCATCTTCCAAATTTTGCTTAGAAATCTTCTGAGCTACGTATCAATGTTCATTGTGCACAAGTTCTACCTTCCACCCAACACCAGAATGTTTCTGCCAAGTTCTCTGCTCCTTTATAACAAGGATAACCTTTCTTCTAGTTTCCAGTAACACATTCATTATGTACTTCTAATGCCTCATCAGAAACACCTCTAAGGTTCATATTTCTAGCATCATTCGTTTCATTATCTATGCATTCTCTAGGACAATAGATGCTTTCTGTACATGACCTCACCACTTTGTGAGAATTTCTGGAATTGCCTATAACGTCCATATCTCTACCAACAGTCTTTTAAAGCACCTAAGATTTTACTATCAAGCACCTCAAAATTCTTCTAACCTTTACCTCTTATCCAATTCTAAAGGCACTTCCATATTTTTAGGTGTTTTTTTACAGCAGTATCCCACTTCCCAATACCAAAAAAATGCTTTAATTTCCTATTGCTGTCATAACAAAGTACCACAAACTAGATGCAATAAAACAACAGAACTTCATTGCCTTATTGTTCTGGAGGCTCAAAGTCAGAAATCAAGGTGCTGGCAGGGCCATGCTCCCTCTGAACTCTGAAGGGGAGAAGGCTTCCCTGCCTCTTCTAGCTTCTGGTGTTTGCCAGCAACCCTTCGTATCCTTAGCTCGTTAGAGGCAGCACTCCTACCTCTGCGTCTGCTTTCACGTGACATTCTTTCTTGTCTTCATCTTCACATGATGTTCTACTTTTTCTGTCTCCTTTCCCTTTCTTATAAGGATATCAGTCAAATTGGATTAAAGCTCAGCTTAATGTACATCAGCCTCATTTTAATTAATCACATCTTCAAAGACCCTATTTCCAAATAAAGTCATGTTCATGGGATCAGAGGTTAGGACTTGAACATATCTTTTTGGGGAACACAATTTAACCCATAGCACTACATGTATGTGGATATTTGTGTACAATGCATAATCTTGTTTTGTATAATTTAAAAGTCATATAAATGGTATGATGCTATTTGCAACTTTTTCTTTATTTAATGTCATATTTTTGAGATTGACTCGTGGATGCATGTGCCTCATTAATTTATTGTCATATATTATTTAATTTTATGAATAATCCTATTTCTGCTTTCTACTAATTGTAGACAATAGATTGTGTCTAATTTTTTTTGCTATTTTAAATGTTGAGTAATGAATATACTTGCATGGAACTCCTACGCATGTTTTTAAGAGCTTTCTAGTCTATTCACCTAGAAGTGGAATTCAGTTAGAAATTTCCAACTTACTCTGAAGTGGTATCAATTTATGGTCATACCACTGTGTGCAATTTCCCTCTTCCCCACGAGTTTACTAATACAGGGTGTTATCTAGTATCTTTTAAAAGAAACTTCCTAAACACTGACCTATGATCATTAAACAGAGTGATTTACTTAAAACACATTAAATAGGCTGCTATTTTTGTTTTTAACTTTTAATGGCTCTCCTTGTACTCAGAATAAATAATTCCTTGCCATGGACCACACACCTCTGCGTGTCTGGGTTTGCCTGCCGCCCCTCAGCATCTGCAGTCTGCCTCTCCATCTCCACTGTGCCTCAGCCCCACTGCCTCCATTCTCACGTCCTGAGATATACCACCCTCCTTCTCACCTTAGGCATTTCTTCATGCTGGCCCCTCTTTCTAGACTGCTCTCCCCCATGTTCTCTACATGCACATCTCATTATAATCCCAGACATGTCTCAAACGTTCAAGCTCCAGAGATGTCTTCTCTAGGCGCCTTTCAAAGGAAGTTCTCTCCTGGACTTATCTGAGTGGCCTAATTTGTGTTCCAGAAGGTGGCAATGGCCTTAGCCTGAAGGAATTGTCTCTGAGGCAACCCCCAGGGCCATAGAGGACTGGAAAAAATGACATGTACTTTTTAAAAATTTCTCCCCACCCCCAAGAGGGCTCCCTTGTCTGTCTGCTCATTGTCTGCTTGCTGTCTCTGCTCACTATGTCAGCTTATCTTCAGGGGCCACCAGGAACTGAAGACCTACCATGTGGGAGGAGGGTGCCCAACTGCATGAGCCACATCCTCTCCCCCAATTTTTTTTTTCTTTAGGTACCAGGGACCAGGGATTGAACCTGGGATCTTGTTTGTGAGAAGCCGGTGCTCAACCACTGAGCCACATCGGCTCCCCTGACATGTACTTTAATTGATAAGCATTAAGGAAAAGACAACTCCTTCCCTCAAGTGCACATGCCTGGTTGGGAAAGCAATGCCATATCTTAGGGTTGGACCAATGGCTAGGTATTGCTGGTCTTCACTTCCCCAAGACAACATCATTTCTCTCTGTAGCCAGAATAAACATTTCATCCAAGGGATAGCAAAGCATTGCTCCCCCATGAACTGAGAATTCAGAACAATAGTCCAAAGAAAATTCTCTTGAAAAACAGATTCCATATGAGTAATGATATATTCCGTATCTGTCTTTTGAAATTTAAAGTCTCTGATTAATCCTGCAATGTGGAAACCTATCTAATTTTATTTAACCCAGCATCTCTGAAACTTAAAAAAAAAAATCTAACTCCTAACAATAGGAACAAACTTGGAAAGTACTTATCTAGCCTTCCTCAAGCAGGTACTAGCACGGAATTGAATATTGGAACCTGCAACCTGGACTCAAACCCAGACATTGCCACTAATGTTATCTGTAATCTTAGGCAACTTCTTAGCCATTAATGAACCTCAGTTTTCTTATCCATAAAACGAATAGCACCTCTTCTTCCCAGGCTATGGAGACTAACAAAGCCACCTACATGCAGCAACTAGAGGGACCTGAAATATAGTGGACATTCAGTACTTACAGGGTTATCCATGCATTTTCAACTTTTCAATATGCATCATGCATTTAGTCTCCACAGGGCAAATCGGCCATTTCATTCTCTAAAACTACACCTGATTAGCACATATAGGCTGTCTGCAAAAAGTATTCCAGGATTTAGAAAATCATAATGATTTTTGATTTGTCTAGACTTCAGTCATAAAACTATAATCTTTTTAACCTGTCCAAATAAGACAGACATCAGGCTTTTCTGACCATTTCAGTTGAGTGTTTTAAGGATCTTTCCATTCTTTTAAGGTTGCTTGACCTGTGACAATGAGGAATGCATGAGGTATTGGATAATTATGTGTGCTATATTTTTTCAAGCCTCATAGAATCATCTGAAATATGATCTATGATCATCTGAAAGATTCCTGCTCTCATATCTTCCCTTCCCATGGTTTTAGAGAAGAAACTGAAGTTCAAACAAGTTAAATGTGAACTTTTATATAAATAAAATCATACCTACATGGGCCTTCAATGCAGTTGGGTTCAAATATTGCCCTTTATACATGACCTTAGGCAGGTTGCTTAACCTCTTAGAGCCTCAGTTTTCTTACCTGTAAAATGGAGAAAATCATATATCTACTTCAGTTTGTGCTGGGAGGGATAAATGAAGTAATGTCACATCAGATATGTATGGAGTGCACAACGGTTATTTGTCTGTCTTGGAGATGCTTACCTTGAAGTTGCCTCTCTCTGCTCTCAAAGAAAATTGAGTCACCATTGCTTTCAGAACATTATTGAGGCCAAATTCAGCATTTACAATGCTAATTGAAAGACTGACTGGCAAGGATCCTGGATGGAATTGATGATGTTGCATTTAAGTTGGAATTATGTTACAAAGATTATCTTAAAATTGACCCTCAGCTCAGTCAGGTTCTTCTCAATGTGCAAAGGAGGAGTGGAATGCACCTTTAGATTATAAGACTCATCATCAGAGCACTGTATTACTATGTGCAGAAGGGCTACAGTTTATTGAGTAGCTGCCATGTTCCAGGCACTGTGCTAGAAACCAGTAGATTATAATTACTCTTCCCAGTGGCATTGTAGAAATTTAAATAGGAAAAAAAAAATCCTCTTAGGACAATACACAATGATAGGGTTGGGGGGAAGGGGTTAGTAATCCAGCAGTACTATACCCTAATATTTATTGAGTACTTACTACATGACACACCTTGTGATTTGCATCTCACATGCTTTATCCCATTTAATATAGACCACATCCTAAGTATTTCCTATTATTACCCATATTTTACAGGTAAAGAGACTAAGGGTTAGACAGGTTGAACCGTTGCCCAGGGCCATGCTGGTAGTTAAGTGTTGTAGCCAGGATTTGGACCCACTTCCTTCTGACACTGCAGCCTGTAAGCCAGCTGCCTTGAAAGAGTCCTTGCAAGGTGACAGTCATTATCTTGGTGCATTTTCCCCCCTTCCCACATTTGGTCCTCAGTCTTAAGAGCTTGGACAGTAGATTCTGTTTGCAACTGGAGGGACCCCATCTCTCATATTGTGTCTCAATTTAAACAAGATCACAAGAGTGATTAAAAAAAAAAAAGGATGTTCTGTAATTAATTTATTCTCATACCTTAACTCATGTGAGGACACAAGGCAATGACGTCTTCTGGCACATATCTTTTTCCCTGCAGATGCCTGCTTGCTAAACCAAAGTATTTGGAAGGTTGCACAGTGAAGAATGAGCTCCCAGTAAGAGTGAGCTGTGTGATTGTAAAGTTTAATAATATTTGGCTGAGATAGACTGATGCCTACTCTCCTTAAGTGAGGTAGACCCACCATCAGGGACGCCAGGTTGAGAACTAGACCCTCTGGACAGTGTAAGGCACCATATGCCTCCATGAGCCTTCCTTGCTCCCCACTTTCAATTCTGACCACCTTCTTCTAATGGACATGGCCATTTATTAGTTACAGTAGAACCACAGCTGAAGAGAGGGTAGGTTTAAAAGACAGTATATTATTAAGTCAGATATTGCCAAAGTTCCTCTTGAATATCCCTTAAATTTCTCTTAAAATATAGAACACATAATTAAGTGCCATGTTAGAGATTGGCATAGGATTTTTCAATCAGCCCAATAACTCATTTTCCCAGTAGTACTGGAACGTATTGTAGTTCTTCATATACAGTTATTAGTTTGCTTTGAGGGCCATGTTGTTTGAAAAATGGGCAGGATCTGACACTAACTTCAGGATCGGCTAATTTGGGGCCTGTCATCTTACTCGCATTCAGTGGCATGTTTTCATTCAGTGAATTGGCAGGTGGAGGATCACTGCACAATGACTACTGAAGTTATTCCCTTTCTCCTTTTTTCCTGGGATCTGAGACATGAATGCTGATTAGTGAAGTGTGCAAATAATATCATGCAGCTTTCACTCAGGTTTTATACAGTCTTCCTGGTCTACGGTCTCCTTAAGGCAAGTCTTCATTTATCTGCATTTATCACTTACAGGCCAACCTTGTTTTATTTCCAAGTTCTTGGGGGATGTTGAACACTGATACCCAAGAATTGTCAATATGTATCTTGGTTATGCCCATTTTATAGGAAGGAAAAACTGAGACTGAGATAGTTATATGGCTTGTCCCTGTCATGGTATTAAGTGATCATCCCATGGTTGGATTTCAAAATCCATTGTCTCTCCAATGTATCCGTGTTTTTCACATCCCTTTTTGTGAAGTGGCATGGCTCTGTTGGCATATACTTGGGGAAGTTCACTTGAAATTTTTTTCCAAAAAATCTTGTTTTTAGTTGCTATTGTGATCTTGTAAGAATGAGGATATTCTTTGTTGTCCAGATGACCACCTCTTAACTGTGGGCTACCAAGACATTTCAGAGCTTGTGCTTGAGTTTTATCAACTATGATATTGATGTTCAAGACACACCAATTTCATTTTTAAATTTCTGTGGTGAGATAAAAATATAACAGAGCTGGGGTTAGTTAGAAAATTGTGCCTTTCTTCCCAGTGAAGGCCAAATGATATCATATTAGGTTATGGAACAAAGATTTCCCAGGAGCATTCAAACAGGAAGGAGTCATGTGCAATTCAGGCAGGTCCCCTTGTGAAGGCATGTTGAACTGACAAGAGCCTGTATCCCAGCAGCATGCACAAGAGTTATTTTCAGCAAAAGAGCAAAACAACAGCATAATGCCATTCTGAATGTTAGTGCTTTTGTATCTTTATATTTTTATTTGTAAAATTTGTTTCTATGGTTGGAGAGGTGCTAGAAATGTAAGAAAGTTACATAATCTTTATTCTTATTCGTGTCACTTTATAGAAAACAGTTTCCCAATCGGGGGGTTGGAGGCATTCCATGGAATTATTTTCTTTTTCAATAGGGTATGAACATTGATGAAATAAGAGGCACTGCACATGTTTCTTTGTTTTAAGAACACTTATATAGTACTTACTATGTATTGTGCAAATATTACCTTATCTCATCAATTCTAAGATGCACACTTTTCTACTTTTAACCTCTTTGAAATAGGTATGTGATTCCATAGCTTTATCTTGCCTCCTGGTATTTAAAATAGCAATGTGTCAAGCATAGAAAATTCAGAGGAATTTCATGATTCACTTAGTCCTCTTATTAACTCTTTAAGAAGTATTATTATCTCTTTTGGGGTGAGGAAACACAGGCACAAGGATTTGAATGAACATTCCCAAGAGCAAACAACTAATAAGTAATGAGTCAGGATTGCAACCCAAGCATGAGAGGTCACGCTCAGCTGCAACGTTTACAGCAAACAACATTACAGTGCCCCAGTAGTTAGTATCAAATTATTATAGTTTAGCAAATTACAAACTGAATCTGCTTGATTTCTGATTACTCTCCCCCTGCCATTCTTACTACACACTGCCACCAGGTCACCTTAAGAGTGTGGACCATTGACATGTACATGAAACAAATTAAATCTCAAAATATATAACTGGAATTTGAGTTCCTCTGAACCCATAATGTGATGGAAAATGTTCTGTCTTCACCAGCGATTATAATAACTGGCTGCATTGTCTTTACGCCCTGCTTTAGATTTTTCAGTTCAGAAGAGCAGTGGAGTGAAGATTACATGCAAAAGAGGTTCATAACCACCTTCAGAAGGGTTAGAAAATGAATCTTGAAGCCCCACCAGAAAATTTCCATGGGTAATAAATGTCAAAACTCAGCCTCCATCAATAGGGACAAAGGGGAATATTCCAGTTTATTGTACAGTCTGTCATGCTTTCTTTTGTTCGAAACTTTTTGGCTGTAAACTTCTGACCATGGCAACAGAACAGAGTGAGAATATGACAGAATAGGATACCTTGGTGTCAATAAATATTATTGAAATGGCCACTGTATGAACTCTTTTGAACCTAAGAGTGTTCATAAATTCACATGATTCATTGAGAGAAAGTTATGGTCTGTGGGCATTTGTGGGGTCTTGGAGGAAAAAAGAAATTCTCTCTTGGTCCAGGGGCCTGATGTATATATATTTTGTATATATCTGGAAACGAAAGAAACAATGCCACTTATATATTAAGAAAACAAAATGACGTTTGTGATGTTTGATTTTCAAGTTTGTATTTTATTGTGAATTAACCCTGCATAGAGTTTCATGGGGTTACTCTTTTAACTGCAGACATCAGTTATATTATCAGTTATATTTTGCTGTATATCAAACCACCCCAAAACTTCATGGGTTTAAAACCACACCAATTCCATTTCATGACTCTATTGGTTAGCAGCTTGTGCTAGCCTTAGCTGGGTAGCTGGTCTGGTCTCAGCTGGGCTCAGTGATGAGGCTGTGGCCACCTGCTTGGTGGGCTGGGGACTGGCTGGTTTCTGATAACCTCATCTGTTCCATGAGGTCTTTCATATTCACCAGGGTTGCCTGTAGCTTGTACATGGCAGCTGGACAGATTTCTAAGAGCTTGAGCAGAAGCTTGCAAGTATCTTGTGGCATTTCTGCCACATCATATTGGCCAGAAAAAGTCACAATACCAGCCCATTTTTTAGGCAGATGTAAATAGACTCCACATTTTGATCAGAAAAGCTGCAAATACACATTTCAGAGGGGGAGGATACAGGAAGGCCTGGAGGACAATGGCCATTTTTACAAACTACCACACTTGACCTTTCATCTGCCCAGTGAACTGATATTCTTTTGTTCCTGTTCCTTCTGGGTAGCTTTGATAGGTGTTTTCTCCCAAATTTCTATCATCAAACTTTGGCTGTTGCAGTGAGGAACACAAAGACTGTAGTTTCCCAAGTGGGCAACCCTTTCCTCAGTGCCTTGTTGCCTAATGGTGTCTATGATTGCATGCTATCTACAAGTAAACCTATCAAGTCATACCTTCAACCTCCTCCTCCAACCCACCAGAGTGGGTAGGAGGGTAAATAAAAGGACCGCCTCAAAATGTAAGGGGCATCCTATAGAGGATAAGTTCTTGACATGGCAAAAGTGTTGGAACCCATTAGATATGAAAGACAGTTGGGGGAACCTGGGAGCTGGTATTCCAGGGAAAAGAGAACTTGGGGGAATCACAGCTAACCCCAGACACAAATTAAGCAAGAATTAAGTTAGTTTCATTTGATTTTAAATGCTGACCTATTATAAACAAGTGGGAATAACAAGAATCAGATTTTGTTTTATCATACATAAGAATTTATTTTAAACAATTAAGGATTGTCAGAGCTGGGAAGTGTGATATCAATTAGTGGTTAACTAACACCTTGATGAGTCTGGAGTCAGATTTACATGGATTCAAGTACTGTCTTTGTGTTTCCTACTGTGTGAGATCAGTCAAGTTGATTACCCTCCATCATCTATAAACAGGGGCTAATAATCGTTTGTGCCTCCTACAATTTTCAAGAGGACACAGTGATAACATATATGAAAATTCTCATTGCAGTGACTGGCAAGGTTAGTGTTCAAAAATGATTAGTTGCTGATAATAAAAGTAATATTCATCTTTTTGAAACTGATAAAAGGCCTCTGTAACAATGCACACTCAGTTAAATACCAGGCTGTAAATAGTACTAACAATTTACTTGCTTCCTGGATAAATGACACCTGTCTAGTCTCTTGAAGATTTTCTCCCACCCTCTTACAATTGCCCCTAGCAGTTCAGTGCAAACCTGCTTTCCCTTCTGTCTATAAAAGCCACATTATTATTATTTTGGTCCAGGTCTAATTCCATGGATTGTAACCTTATTTTCTCTTGTTGGAGTAATCGATAATTCCCAGTGTGCAAAGATACCAACTTCCAACTACGACTGTATCTGAAAAATCATTATTTTAATGATCATAGCAGCTCATTTTCTTCCTTTTTGCTAGCATCGTTCTTCACCAGACAATTGCTTTAGGTGACCTGGGAAAATCAATTCCAGGGAGAAAATGCAGTGTCTATATGAGGGCAGAGTAATGGATGGAACTCAAAGCAATAGCTTCTGATTATCCATCTGCTAAGGATCAGAAACAAATCATTCAGCCAATGGCTGCCTTAACAGTTTGTTTGTAAATTGTGGCTATTTGAGTCACCAGCATTGCAGAGCTTTAGCTGTGCAGCCTAATGTGCTTGGGGGGATTTGGAAGAAATATGCTAATAGCATTACTGGGGAGGCCAGATCGTGTGAGTGATCACCTGCTGACTTGTGTTAATATATGCCAGCAATCAGGAGAATTCTGTCAGAGAAAAATATCCATTTCTTGGGACCACCTAACTTGATCAGAGGATACATCTGTGAAAATTCCTAGAAACTATGATAACAATCCTTTAACTAGCATTTGCTGTTTTGATATATAAGAGGAAACATAGGGTGGATATCAACTTACAAAGGATGCCAGAGAAAAAGTATAATTGTTGTTTATAGCTAAAATGAAGCTCAACTTCAATTGCTTCAGCAGGAGCAGCCAAAGGTTTGGATTTTGAAAGTTCACTGTGTAACATAGTTTTCACTGTCCGATCTAGTAGCCACAAGCAATAGGTAATTACTGAGCACCTGGAATGTGGCTAATTGAAACTGAGATGTAATATAAGTGAAAAATGTGCATTGGATTTTGTAGACTTAGTACAAAAACAAGAATTGAAAATGCTTCATGGATACTTTATGTTGATGTTGAAATGATAATATTTTGGGTACACTGGGCTAAATAAAATATTTGTATTTTCATATGTCAACATATTCCTTTTACTTTTTTTTTAAGGTGGTTACCAGGAAACTGAAAATTACCTATGTGGTTTGCATTTGTGACTCACATTGTATGTCTATGACAGCACTGGGCTTCTCTAATCACAATGTAATTCTCAGACCACCAGCAGCTGCAGCCCTTGGGAGCTTATTAAAAATGCAGACTCTCAGATACTGCCCCAGACCTGTGGAATTAGAATATTTATTTTAACAAGATTCTCAGGTGACTCATATGCACATTAAAGTTTAAGAATTTCTGGGCTAGAGTGCATTGGGGCTGGGGTGGATTAAAGGAGAGGGCTGTTTGAGAGTTTTTAGTACCTTAGCTTCATCTGCAAAATCATTCTGACTTCAAGTTTCTCCCTGATGTATCTAATCTGTCATTGTCCACAGAGATCTTCTGTGAGACCATGTCTGTGATTTTATAATGGAAATCAATGGCAAAAATGTGACTCAAGGAATAGAAAGTATCAGAATATTCACCTTGTGGTCAACTTTTTTAGAGTAGCTATTTCAGAAAGCAGGATTTTTCTGTAGCTGATTTTGACTTTGTTTTCTAGATTAACCTGATAGATGGTAAACTAAGAAGGGCAGGTCTGGATTGCCTTGCTCACCTCTTCCCTTTTTCAGCTTAGACTCAGGTGTCAGAAAGGCCTTCCCTGACCACACCTGCCATCTTCCTTCAGCCACTTACTCTTAATCCCATTGGCCTTCCCTAGCTGGAATTCTTGTCCTTTCTTTACATGCTTATTGTGCACCTTCTTGGTACACTGGAATACAAGTTCTTTGAGATCAAGGACTTTTCCTTATTTACCCATCTGGACTGATAATAGCACCTGGCAGATAATGGGCACACCCTGATATTTTACTAAATGAGTCCCCAGGGTCTAGCACAATGCCTGGCACTAAATGAGCGCTTACTCTTGTTTGTTGATAGAATGATGTTTTAGCTTACTAAATGCTGCTGGGAGCAATATTCCAGAAATGGGTTGGCTTTTATAATGGGAATTTATTAGATTAAAAGCTTACAGTTCTCAGAATGGATGTGGCTCAAGCTGTCAAGCTCCTGCTTCCCACCTGGGATGTCCTGGGTTCGGTTCTGGTGACTCCTAAAAACAAAACAAACAAACAAAAGCTTACAGTTCTGAGGCTGTGGATTTGTCCAAATCAAGGCATTATCAACAGACTGTCTCAAGCAATTCTCAGGCAGGGTGCAGCTGTCTTGCAAAATAGGGGAGAAGGCATAGAAGTCATCCAAGGGATGCTGCTTTGGGGACCTCTGAAGACCAGGAGAGTGCTGCATGCATTGTCCAGGAGGGACTGGGATGGAGAGACTGAGAGGCCAAAGGGAAAACCTATGAGTTGATAACTCCGAGGCTAGGAACATTGCCCAATCCCCACCCCCTGAGGCAAAGAGCCTTGGTAAAACCTGTGGCTGAGTGTCCAACAGAGATGGAAAAAGATATATTTCTCTCTGGGAAAAGGAAGGTTGCTGAGGAGGGCTGAGAGTGTGGTTTCTCTTCGGCAATGTAACTACCATAACTTGCTGATTCAGAAGAGGATTCATCCCCATGGAAAGATTTTCCATGGAGCTCCATCTGCTGGTCAGCTGGAAAAGTGTGGGAAGACAGGCTGGTCTCTCCTGATTCTTTCCTAGGTATGGTAGACCTGGTCGGGCCCCATTAGCAGCTCCCTGCCCCTGTTTTGACTGCTTAAACAGGGTAATATTAAGGTTTTAGAAAAATTAACCCAAAAATTAAATTAGCTGTGAAATAAAACCACTAGGCAAAAGAGAGAAATTGATAAACAGAGTGAAATCACCAACATAAACAGATGCCTAGGAATCAACACAAGATAACAATCCGTACAAGAAGATATGACCCATTAGAAACCACAGAGGTGAGAAGTCAGTGGTATGATATATATAAGCTACTGAATGAGAAAAACTGCCAGCCAAGAACGCTATATCCAGCAAAGCTATCCTTCAGAAATGAAGGCAAGTTTAAAGTCTTTACAGACAAACAAAAACTGAGAGAGTATATTACCAGGAGACCAGATCTAAAAGAGATGCTGAAAGGTGTGTTACAGCCTGAAAGGAAAAGACAAGAGCAAGAACCCTGGAGAAGAGTGTAGAAATGAAGAACATAAGTTAGAGAAGCTGAAAGGATTAAGACAGATGATATTAAGATATGACAACAGAAAGCCAAGGGATAAAACAGACAAAGTAAGTAACCTCTTTAGAGTAGTAACACTGAATGTTAATGGATTGAACTCCTCAATTAAAAGATATAGACTGAAAA
>JAQZBX010028230.1:0-27896 GCA_029593785.1 Cabassous unicinctus | reverse complement strand
TATCCCCCCCTTGCTGCTTGTGCTGCTGTGTCCATTCGCTGCGTGTCTTCTCTGTGTCTGCTTATCTCCCCCTTGCTGTGAGGTCTTGTTGCATCAGCCCACGGTGCCGCGCGAGCCGGCCTGCCCTCACAAGGAGGCCCTGGGAAGCGAACCCGGGGCCTCTCATATGGTAAACGGGTGCTCTATCCATTGCGCCACACTTCCTGCCATGAGGTTGCTGCATCAGCCCACCGCACCGCTCAGGCCGGCGTGCCCTCACAAGGAGGCCTCGGGACGCGAACCCGGGCCTCCCATATGGTAAACGGGGGCTCTATCCACTGAGCCACACCCGCTTCCCGTCGTTTTTCCATCTTAAGTGCCCATCGAACATTGGCAGAACCCATGCTGCAGGTTCACAGCCGCCAGCCACCTCAGCGTCACCCACCTGCAGCCGGCTCCCCTCCCTTCTCTAGGCGGCTGTCTGGGTGAGCTGTCCTAGGTGAGCCCCCATTCTGCGTGGATGAAGGGATGGATACACGAATAGATATGTGATCAATCAAGACGGATGAGATGCTAATTGTAGAGTCAAAGCGTAGGTATTCATTGTACAATTCTGCTGACGTTTTTTCATTTGAAATTTTTCATAGTGTTGGGAAAAAAGTTCTTCTGTGGTTTCTTTAGCTCTCACCCTCCCTCCCCCCTTGGCTTTTTAGATAAAACCCAGACTGTTTAATGTAGATCATAAGGCCCTTTATGATCTGGCCACTGCCTCCCTCTATAACCTCATCCACTCCCACTCACATGTACCTTTCCCACCAACCATCCTAAATGGCTTGGCACCACCCAGGAGACCCTCTGTGCTTCCACACCTGGTGTGCCCAATTCCAGGAACGCCCTTCCCTGCACTCTTTTCCCGCTAACCCTGTTCATTCTTCAAACTCATCTCCAGTGACACTGTTGAACTTCACCCAAACCCCTCCCACCCGTTGTGTTCCAGAAAACGGCTTATTGCAAAGAACCCCCTTCCGCATATGACCCCGGTAGGACTCACGAATGCCCCCCTTGCTTACCCAGGTCAAGGCCAGGCACTGGCCCTCCGCATTCCCATTGTTTGTCTCATTGTTTGTCTCATAGCAGCTGAACTGCTGCTCCCCACTCACCTACTGGAGCAAAATGCTTGTTAATCAAGTTTGCTTAAGATTCTCTCCTTTCCCCCAGACCCCTGAACTTTGGCCTTCCCTCAGCCTGAGCCAGCCTATGGCCCCCTTCCAGCACAGCCTGCCTCCGTGGAAAACATTCACAGGTCTACTATGGGATCGCGCCAACCCTTCATCCCTCTTCCCAACACCTGGCTCTTTCCTCCCTTTTTGCCCGATTCTGGAGAGGCTTGCTGGGCCCCCAGGCAGAGCTTCCCCCCCTACTCCTCCCTCTACTGAATAGCCCCCTCCCCCTCTTGCAATTATCCTTTCGAAGAAAGTCTGTCCTTACTGTAACCGAGGGTTAAGAATGAACAAATAATTAAATGGCTACTGAGTCATATTATAGATGCCTTTATATTATAAAACAGCCAAAGGTTAATATCTGAAATTGCTGAAACTGGCTGGACTTAGCCTAGACCATCTATTGTGATGGTCATTCTAGAAGGATCTTATCCTTGTCTATGGTTACTCCAAAACGAGGCACAACCTTGTGTGTGCTGACTAGTGGGATGGCAACCACTACACCCTCCTCTGGTTAATATCCATATGGAAAACCCTGGAACTGACCTTTGTTCAGTAACCCCCTTCCCCAATGCCCGGATCTCTGATAGTGATTGTAACTTTGTGACTCACCTGGTTTGGGGCCCACCCCCATCTCGTTCAGCCCCTGAATGTTTATTAATGAAGGAACCTGTGCCAGCTCCACCCCTAGCTATTCATTAGCATACTGATGTTATAAAATATCAAAATTAAAGCAGTTTCAGGTTGAATATAGACTTGCCATGTGACCCTGCAATACCACTACTGGGTATATATCCAGAAGAACTGAGAGCAGTGACACGAACAGACATCTGCACACCGATGTTGATAGTGGCGTTATTCATGTTTGCTAACAGTTGGAAACAACCCAGGTGTCCATGAATGGATAAACAAAGTGGGTTATGCACACGATGGAATAGTATGCAGCTGTAAGAAGAAATGCAGTCATAAAGCATATGACAACATGGATGAACCTGGAGGACATTATGTTGAGTGAAGCAAGCCAGACACAAAAGGATAAATACTGTAAAGGATAAATACTGTATGATTGTGTTACTATGAACCAAATATATTGTGTAACATATTGTATGATTAAAAAAAAATTATATGTATCCACTACATTTAATTGAGAAATGTATGTTTTTATTCAACTGCATTTTCTTGTTTTTTAATTGTTGTTTATATTTTCAATTATTAAATGTGCAAAATAAAGTTAAAAACAAAAAGCAGTTCCAGGAGGCAGTTTTGGGGGCCACAAGGCCATTGACCCCTTAGTTGTGTAAACAATTTAATAAAGTGCATTGGGAAGAAAAGAACCAGCATTTGTTCGGTATCACTTACCGAGTAGGGATTTATTTTTTTAATTTGACACTGGGGTGCCTCCTCCAGGAAGCCCTCAAGGCTGAGAAGCCCCTGGTCTGGTGGCCAGCTCAGCAAAGGTGCAGGGCCGGGAGGCTGTGTGCAGGGGTCAGCAACCCTGGACACCTACCTCGGGGGCTGTCCCGCGCCAAGGACTCTCCAAGGCCTTCCCCAAACAGCTCCCCCGCTTCTCTTCCCGAGAAGCGGCGGCAGGCAGCTCTCTGCTCGCACACGCAGCGGGGCAGCAGCAATCCTGAAGGCTGGAGCTGCCGGGCAGCGGGAGCGGCCCCGCCGCAGGGCTGAGCTCGGCGGGAGCCCGCGGGCTGGGGTGGGGGCTCCGGGGAAGCGGCCCCTGCAGGGAGGAAGGCGGGGCCTGAGGCCGCGCGAGCCGTGTCCCGGGCTGGGGGCGGAAGTTGCAGCCCAAGTACAATTAGTTTCAGTTTTGTTTCTCTCTCAGGCGCCCAGAAGCCCCGGCGTCCAGACCGCGGGCCCCCAGGCCGGGCGGCAGAGCGCACGGTCAGCCCTGGCTCGGTAGGGAGGGCCGGGGTGGGGGGCAGCGGCCGGAGGGGGGCTCACCTGGAGGGGGCAGAGGCAAGCCAAGGGGAGGGGAGGGGAGAGAGGCAGGAGGAAGCGGAGGAGAGGGAGGGAGGGGAGAGGGGGAGGAGGGAGGGGAGGCAGGAGGAGAGGAGGGAGCCAGAAGCAGCCCGCGCCCCTCCCCGCATCCCCCCGTGGCCCCCCGCGGCCCACCATGGCCCAGGCGAGAGGCTTCCCTCCCAGAGACCCCCTCCCACTCCCTGACCTCTCCTGCCCAAGGGGGAGACTCGGCCAAGTTTTTTTATCAAGTATTTCACAGTCTGCATGCTAGGAGCTGGGGGGGCTTCAACGATGAGCCCCCCCCCCCAGTTCCCACTCCTCAGAGGTTTTCAGGGAAGCCGTTAGCAGGAAAGGGGATGGGGCAAAGGTCAGATCACTCCTTGCAGATGGCAAAAGGAGGAGCAGGAAGTGGGGTCCCCACCTCCCTGTCTGCTTGTTCTGGGGTCAAGAAGAAGAGGGTGTAGAGGGGGGTTGGGGGTTCATTATGAGAAGAGGGTGTAGGGGCAGGGAGAAGTGGGGTTTGCTGTGCTGCTCCGCCTACCGTCCCCCTTCTGTGAGGGCTCCTGACTACCACCCCCAGCCCCAGCCCCCGGCAGCATCCCATCCCCAGCACCTCCAACGCGGGGCCAGGACTGCCCTCTCCACCAGGCCCTCGGCTCTGTGCACCTATCAGGTTCTTAGCCCTCTAACGCCTCCAGAGCTGATTGCTTGTGTCATTTCTCACAGCGCCGGACACCCGTAAGCAAAGCAGCCAGGGACCGTTTGCTGAATGCCTGCAAGGAGGAAGCGGGCGCCTCCCCAGCTCCCGAGCAAGCGCTAGAGGGCCTAGAAGATCAGAAGGCAGTTCCTGGCCATCCAGGTGCGACCCCAGACCTGGGGATCACCGTGGGGCTGGAGGATGGGGGGGCGGCCGCAGGGCAGGTGGGAGGTGCCGCGGGGGTGCCCTCTGCCGCCTGACCGCTGCCTCTCCGCTTGCAGCATGCTTTCCCAGGGATCCTCACCCTCCCTGCTGGAGGCCCTGAGCAGCGACTTCCTGGCCTGTAAAATCTGCCTGGAGCAGCTGCGGGCGCCCAGAACGCTGCCCTGCCTGCACACCTACTGCCAGGAGTGCCTGGCCCGGCTGGCCAAGGCCGGCCACCTGCGCTGCCCCGAGTGCCGGGAGGCTGTGCCCGTGCCACCGGGCGGCGTGGCCGCCTTCAAGACCAACTTCTTCGTCAACGGGCTCCTGGACCTGGTGAACGCCCGGGCGGGCGGCGACCTGCGCGCGGGGAAGCCGGCCTGCGCCCTTTGCCCCCTGATGGGAGGCGGCAGCGCCGGAGGGCCCGCCACGGCCCGCTGCCTGGACTGTGCCGATGACTTGTGCCAGGCCTGCGCCGATGGGCACCGCTGCACCCGCCAGACGCACGCCCACCGCGTGGTGGACCTGGTGGGCTACAGGGCAGGGTGGTACGACGAGGAGGCCCGGGAGCGCCAGGCGGCCCAGTGCCCCCAGCACCCCGGAGAGGCCCTGCGCTTCCTGTGCCAGCCCTGCTCCCAGCTGCTGTGCCGCGAGTGCCGCCTGGGCCCCCACCTGGACCACCCCTGCCTGCCCCTGGCCGAGGCAGTGCGTGCCCGGAGGCCGGGCCTCGAGGAGCTGCTGGCGGGCGTGGACAACAACCTGGCAGAGCTGGAGGCTGCCCGGAGTATGGAGAAGGAAGCGCTGAGCCGGCTGCGGGAGGGGGCGGCCAGGGTGGGGCTGCAGGTGGAGGAGGCGGCCGAGGCCGTCCTCCGGGCCCTCTTGGCCCAGAAGCAGGAGGTGCTGGGGCAGCTGCGGGCCCACGTGGAGGCTGCCGAGGAGGCGGCTCGGGAGAGGCTGGAGGAGCTGGAGGGCCAGGAACAGGTGGCCAAGGCAGCGGCCACCTTTGCCCATCGTGTGCTCAGCCTCGGCCGGGAGGCAGAGATACTCTCGCTGGAGGGGGCAATCGCCCAGAGGCTCCAGCAGCTGCAGGGCTGCCCCGGGATGCGCGGGCTGGCCCCCTGCCTGCTGCCCCAGCTGGAGCTCCTTCCAGGGCTGCTGGACAAGAACTGCCACCTGCTGTGGCTGTCCTTCGAGGAGCAGCCGTCCCTAAAAGACAGTGGGAAGGATGGACCTGATACCCAAGAAGGTGATGGAACCCAGAGCCAGAGAGAGGATGGAGCCAAGACAGAGAAAAGGGGGGTGGAGGCCCAGTCCCAGAGCAGGGATGGATCCAAGCTTCAAAAAGAGAACAAAGACCAAATCCAGAGAAAAGAGGGAGCCCAGACTCCGAAAGGGGACAGTGCCCAAATCCAGAGAGAAGATGGAACCCAGTCCCCAAAGGGGGATAAAACCCAGATCGAGAGAGAAGATGGAGGTGCCCAGAGAAATGCCAAATCCAACAAAAAGAGAAAGTTCAAAGGAGGAAGGCTCCAGTCACTCTCCCGGGAGCCCAGCCCGGCCCCTGGGGCAAACCTGGAAGGCTCCGGCCTCTTCCCAAGGCCCATCTTTTACTGCAGCTTCCCCACCCGGATGCCGGGAGACAAGTGGTCTCCCCGGATCACCGGGCTCGCTCCCTTTGGCCCCCAGGAGATCCTGGTGGCGGATGAGCAGAACAAGGTGCTCAAGCGCTTCTCCCTCAAGGGCGACTACAAGGGCAGGGTGGCGGTCCCCGAGGGCTGCTGCCCGTGCAGCGTGGCCACGCTGCAGGCCTCCGTGGCCTTCTCGGCCGGCGCGCGGCTCTATCTCATCAGCCCTGATGGGGAGGTGCAGTGGCGCCGGGCCCTGAACCTCTCGCAGGCCAGCCACGCCGTGGCCTCCCTGCCCGGCAGGGATCGCGTGGCTGTCAGCGTGGCTGGCAACGTGGAGGTGTACAACCTGGAGGGGAACCTGGCCACCCGCTTTACCCCAGGGGGCAAGGCCAGCCGGGGCCTTCGGGCGCTCGTGTTCCTGGCGACCAGCCCGCAGGGCGATTTCGTGGGCTCGGACTGGCAGCAGAACAGCGTGGTCATCTGCGACGGGCTGGGCCAGGTGATCGGAGAGTACAACGGCCCGGGCCTGTACGGCTGCCAGCCCGGCTCGCTGTCGGTGGATAAGAAAGGCTTCATCTTCTTGACCCTTCGGGAGGTCAACAAGGTGGTGGTCCTCGACCCAAAGGGCTCTCTGCTCGGTGACTTCCTGACGGCCTACCATGGCCTGGAGAAGCCCCGCGTGACCACCATGGTGGACGGCAGGTTCCTAGCTGTGTCTCTTAGCAACGGGACCATCCACGTCTTCCAAGTCCGCCCTCCTGACAGTTAAAGGGGGGAGGACTGGGGTGGGAGGGCGGGAGTGGGGCGGGCAGCAGGGAAGCAGAATGGCCCAAGGGGTTGTGGCGGGCGAGGACGTTTTCCTAGAAGCCAAGGGCTGGTGGCTTTTCCACGTAAATGACCAAACTGCCAGGCCCTGTCCTGGCATGCAGTGGTGGACACTGAGGAAGGAGGTGTGGCCATGATGACCCCTCCCAGCAGCAAGGGAGGGGGAGAGGGGAGGGTGCTGGGGCTTAATGGCCCCCACTGCTTTCCTTAGTGATCACTGCTGCTGCTACCGTATAGTTTCTAAGATATGTACACTTGCCCTCATTTGCATTCTTCAAAACCACTCCCGATGGAGTAGCCAAGGGAATGTCTTGGGGAGGTGGGCAAAAAAGTGGTCCTCCGGGCCCAGGGGCCTTGGGCAGTCCCTGGCTCGGGGTGTGTCCGACGTGTGTTCTGTAAGAGAGCCGGGAATCCGGCGCCCTACAGCCTGGGACAGAGAGCCCGTGGCTCAGGAGAGGCCTGAGATTCTGAAACGGCCATCCGTGGTATTTTCCACCAGCCGCAGCCAGGCGGTAGGGACCCCTGTGAAAATGCCATCCCCAGTGAAGCACAGGGTGGGCTTCGAGTGGGACAAGTGCAGGTACTGGCTGAGGCCAAGAGGTGCCAGCTACCAAAGACCACGACGTGAAATATGAACCAGGCAGGGGCGGCATCTAAACTCAGGCTCTGAGTGTCAGAGAAGGGGGTTCCCCCCACACCCGGAGCCAATCCGAGGCAGGAGGCAAGATGTAAAATCTCTGGGATGCGACTCTTCTGTTTTGGTGTCTTTACATTTCCTGGGGTTTGTTTTTTGTTTCCGTTTCGTTTTCTAGCAAAATTCCCTTTTGAGAAATTTTGGCTTTCACTTGGATGAGCTAAGGGGAGAGGAAATTTGTCCTTTTCTGGGCTGTTACTGCTGGGGGGGTGGGGACGTAACGCTAGAGGCCAGGTGAGGATTGGGGTGGCCAAGGCAGGTGGAAAACCCGAGAAGTCGGTCGTGGGGCTGAGATGGATGGAGAAGCAAAACCGGGAGGCGCGGCGGCAGTGGAGTTGGGGGCTCCAGTAAGCTGCGGGGGCGGGCTGGGGCTCTCAGAGGAGAGGACCAAAGGGAATCTTAACGTAGATATTGTGGGTGTGGGGACGTTCGTGGAAACCAGAGGGATCTGGGACAAGTCCAGTTGGGAAGTGCACGGATAGGGGAAAAAAAATCCTTTCCAAGGAAGCCATTTGTTTTGTTTGTTTTAGGAGGTACCAGGGATTGAACCCGGGACCTCGTACATGAGAAGCAGGCGCTCAACCGCTGAGCTACACCTGCTCCCTAAGGAGGTCATTTCTTAATTATTGAAGGGAAATCCTCAATGTCCCATGGACAAATTCAAGTAGATAAAAATTAAAAATTTATGCACACCCACAACCAAAAAAAGGCTCACTGATTTAAAATTTGCTCCAATTGAGGCAAATAGACATTTTTATAACATTTAAAAGCAATTTTTGAATGTTTTTCTCAGGTGTAGATTAATTTAGGGATCAGATTCTATAACTTTTGCTTTTGCAAGAATGAAAAAAGTAGAAAGCACTTGGTAAACCCAAATCTGTACATATATTACTCATCAGTGAGGCCTTACGACCAAAATATTTTCATGGCTTTGGAAATAAGTCACCGCAAGGCTATCGAAAAGATTTGTTTCCATTTATAATTAAGAAAGCGGTGAGTGAATTGTTAGTTTTCATTAAACAGACCATTTTTTATGTTAATGTGACAGGTATGAAATGACAGCTTAGAGTTGGCTTGAGTAACGCTTCTTTGGAAGGCAGGAAGGAGTATTTTTCCATGTGTTTGTTTTCCGTTGTATTTTTGGAACTTTGAAAGTCCCTCTAAAATGCAGAAAAATTGGCTGTTAAAAATAAATTATTAAAAAAAGGTGCATAGTAAAGGGTAAAGGATAAAAGGGGAGCTGAATGCCTGCTTCCCACATGGGAGGTCCCAGGTTCAGCCCCTGGTGCCTCCTAAAAAACAGAAACAAGCAACAAGCAAAATAAACAAAAAAACCAACTCAGGGGAGCCGTTAAGTGCCGACTTCCCACATGCAGGGTCCTGGGTTCAATCCCCGGCCCTGGTACCTTAAAAAAAAAAAAAAAAGAATAAAAGAAAACCAGTAAGATGAGAAAATTACACAGTATTGATCTGAGAATTAATGAGTCAAGGACTAATAAATGAAAAAGATACACTATAAAACCGCTTACAGTTGTCAAAAGTAAATTTAAAAGACTAAGTTCTGGAGAAATCAGTAGACTCCTGGCATTGTAAAATGGTGCAATCTTCCTGTAGAGCCATTTGGCAATACTTGAAAAGGGACCAAAAAAGAAAGTTATCCCACTTTAGGGAATACATTCTGGGAAAGTCATTTAAAAGTGAAAAATACTTGCATAGAGCTATTTGGGGCTGCCTCCTCTGTGTGGCAGTTGTTAGCTGGAAACTGCTTGGTTTTGAGGTGGGGAGCTAGGGAGACTGTGGCCTATTAGCATAATGAGATATTGCCTCCACGTATGTCAGCTATGAAAACTATTTAGAAGAAACAGAAGTATGTGATGCAATCATAAGCCAGAAAAAAGGAGCATTGGGAATTTGGTCACATGGTGATAGCAACAAGGTACAAGTATGTCTCAATACTCCTTGAGTGAAAGTCAGCTCAGAATTTGTAAATAGTTGGTGATTTGGGAGATTGGGTTTTTTTGGAGTTGTTTCATGCTGTTAGTCACATCATGCAGATTTCTACGTCAGTTATTATTATCCATCAAGTTACATACATACTTGACTATTTACTTCAAAAGGGAACCACACCCCTGTTAGTGATATTCAAGAAGAGCTGCTGATTTGAGCATGAATGTGTCAGAATAGTTAAGGGAGGAGTCCGGGGAAAGAGTCACAGCTGGGCGGGGCTCAGCGGCAGAAGAAGGAGCTGGTCAAGGACAGGGAGACTGACCAAGACTGGAAAGGTCTGCGGACGTCAGGCGGCCCTTCAGGGCAACCAGCTGACTGTGAAGTGTGCAGACGCCAGGGTTCACCTGACCCGTCTCATCGGGTTCACCAACCAGCTCAGAACAACTGGAACCAAATGGCGGCTCTGCCGCGCCAAGAGGTATAGGATGAGTTGGGTGGGGATAGGGACGGAGTCTGTCGTTTTTGCCACAATGTCTCCAGAGCTAGCATGGTGCTGGCACATAGTAGGCACTCAATAAATGTCTGTGAAGTGGCTTAATATCAAGACAAGTGGTATGATTCACATCTCAAATGCCCCAGCTGAGCAAGTTGTCCAAAATCTTGGCTTGTGGGAAACCTCCAGGAGCCGACCATATGCCTCCCCAGGGGCAAGTCAGATGAGATTGCGGGTGTCGTGCTTCCGTAACTGTGGAGGTGGGCCTGGGAGACACGGAGCCCAGGGGACCGAACAGCTTCGGGTTGCAATGGCCGCTCTCCAGAGCTGCAGGGGAACCGGGCGTGGAGGCCCTGCCTGGTGAAATGGCCCCGGCCAAGCAGCCCATCCAGTGGCAGAGCAGGAGCGGACACCCTCAGAGATGAAAAACCACCAGACTGTAAGGCGAGGATCCACAGATGCTCTAGAATTGAAGGCACCAGGAGGGTTCCCAGGAAGGTGTAGGAATCCTGGGGGATGGACATCAGAAGACTGAGAGAAACCACATTCTCTTCAGAAAGAAGTGGGGCTGGGAAGAGCACAGAGCATTGGCAAACCGTGAAAGAGCGGTGGCAAGGGTAGCACGGAGCAGTATTTGGAGGTAGAATCCCCAACGCCTCAACTGTGACCTGGGAGTGCTTGTGACTCCCGCAGAAAAGCCCTGCTCAGCACCGAGGGAGGAATTCTTGGTTAGGCTTCAGGCATGAAGGAATCAGGGACATCACGAAAGATGCATCAGCACCCGCACCCCACCCTGTGTTGGCCCGTGACAGCGAACCTGACCAGTGGTTCCTCTTCCTCTTTGGAACTGTCCATGTTGAGCAGGTACTGGCAAAATGAGAATGCGGTTTAGGTGGGGAGAAAGGGAGTGGAAAACCTCCTTCATAGTCTCTGTGCATAAAAAAGGGAAAGGGGATGAGGTAGCAGAGTAGCTGGCCCTTAGCTGTGTAATCTTGGTATAATTCCTTAACCACTCTGAGCCTCAGTTTCTATATCAGTAAAATGGGGATGATACTATCTCCCATGCCCACCTCACAGGGTTGTTGTGAGGACTGCGTGAGAAGCGTAGAGAAGTATGGAATACCATGAGGTTCAAATACGAGGGCTTGTTTAGTAAAACGTTGGTCTTACTTGTACTGACCTAATACTCCCGGGGCAGTGTGAACTTGAATGAGGATGTTCAGACCACGTGCTGTGAGATCAGAGCTCTGGAACATCTGGGGTAGAGTTATCTGCCAGCCTCTTCTCCTTTGCAGGAGACCACTTTGTTTTGGCTTTCTGGCAGTTTTTTGAAGAAGGCAGCTGCTAAGATACAACTGTGGCTACAGAAACAGAAGGGACCACTGGCCCACTTGCCAAGACTCAATACCAGCTCTGAAAGCTGGGCTGGGAATCGGGCTGCATTAATCAAAGACTGATAATCATAGACATTTAGAAAAAAGTAGGCATACTTTTAGACATTTAGAAAAAGTTTAAAATGGCAAGAGTGGCCCAAGCTTTTGCTAATCTAGAGAAAATATAATTTGGGAGAGAATAACCCTCCTTCCACTGAAGTCTTAAAATTGATGTATCTTTAAAGCCATGTCAGATTCTATATCTACAGCGATAAAATTCCAGAGGGCCACAAGTTTAAAAGAGAAGTCAAAGATTTTTCTGAAGAAGCTGGCGAGGTTGGTAAGCTGAGCTGGGCAGAGTTTGATCAGTGGTTACCAAGTTTAAGTGTTTCATCACCTCTCCATGGCAGGAAAGCTGAGAATTTAGAGCCAGCCCTTAAATTAAGTGGGCAATTGGACAGGCACAAAGATTGCTGTATTGGGGAGAAAACAGTCTTGGGTTAGATGGAGCATTGAGCTGCCCGTGAGGGCTCCCAAGATGTTCTTAGCGGGAAAAAGACCAGTCAAGACCCAGGCTTAGGAAAATAGGTAAGTTGAATGAAGGTAGCAGAACCGGCCAATCTGACCAGCTCGTAACTATAGTTTAATTAAATGCGTCAGGACAGGAGCAAAAAAATTTTTTTAAAAAGCTGGTCTTCTTGGGACCACAGACTCCTTTGATTGGCAGGGCCTCACCTGAAGCCCTGAGTGAGGACTGTTTGGGGCCAGAGAGAGAAATGACTTGTCCACCCAAAGGGCCTGTATGTAAAGAGATTAGGAAGTCGGTTTGGGGAGGTTTGGGGAAGCAACCTGAGCTTGTCTCCATAGAAAGTTTGAACCGGTGGGTTTAGCAGCCAACACAGCAGGGCTGAAGGAAAGGAACTGGGGGGCTGGGTCCCCAGTGCATGTCCAGCCAATTTCTCTCGGCTGCCATGGGGGAAGGAATCTGTGCTGTAAACTCTTTCATTCCTTTGGTTTTGTACTTTGTGTTTTGCTTGTTTCTTAATAAAGTTCTTCTGAAAAATCCTAACCTTTCTCAGATGGGTTCATGAATATGAATTGTCCACATCCAGGCCCAGCTAGGAAAGGGTCTCACATCCTTGTGGCCACTCAAGCTACAGCTCCAAAGATGCCAAGACACTGGGGTCATTGCAGGACCTTCTGCGACCCCACCCTTGCTGGGGCCACTCCCTCCCAGGACTCTGCAGGGCAGAGATAGTGTTTTCCAGCCCCACCCTCCCTGCCAGCCAGAGGGGATCTGGTCTGGCCAGGACTCGGGTATGCCCAGGTAGATGGGTGACGATGTGGGCTGTGAGGTGCAGGAGGAGGCCGGCGTCCCAGGGGAGGGGGCTCTGCCCACCACAACGGCCTCTGCCTGTTTTCTGGTTTGGGGGCCAGATGGGCATCTCAGCACCTCCTCCCATGCGGCCCTTGCAGGGCTGGGGGTCAGCAGGGCTCTGGGAATACCTGCCTTACTGGCCAGGCTGCTCCCTCTGAGGGTCCCCTCCTCACCTCCACGTTTTCCGGTCCTTCTTTCTTACTCAGTTTGCACAACCCCTAGCCCCACCATCAAACACGGGCAATGAAACAGCGGTTATTGAGTGCCCGCCGATGGGCGTGCTTCACAGCCTGCAAGTCCCGAAAGCCTCGAGCCTGCAAAGTAGGAATCATTCACATTGTTTGACAGGCAAGGAAACTGAGGCCTGGAGAGGCTGGCTCGTGATGAGTAGATGTGGATTCAGACAAACGTTAGTCTGACTCCAAAGCTGCCCTCCCAGCGTTCTACACCAGGTCTCCTGCCTTCCCAGACAGCTCTGAATCCTGGTGGCTGGGACCAGCCTGTCTCGGTTTTCTCATTTATAAAATGAGAGCATTGAACGAAATGAGACCCCAGGCTCCCTCCTGTGCTGATGGCCCAGACCCCCTCCCTGTAAGAGCAGGTCTGGAATCAGGACACAGGAAGGGTGGCCGAGAGCTGCTCCCCCCCCACCCAGGGCCCCGCTAGTGCTCCCTGCCAGAGCCCACGAGACGCAGGAGGAGTGACAGCTGCAGAGCGACTGTTTTGAACGGCTTGGTGGGGAAGCAGAAGCTGGGGGCCCAGGTCCTCCACTGCTGTGGTGACAGGCAGGAGAAGAATTCTGCAATTCATCCACTAATGACTCAGCCGGGGCTTTGGACCGGCGCCTCCGCGAACCCCGGGGAGCGTGACTCAGCAGCCGAGGGAGCCGTCGGCAGGAGAGCCTGCTGCGGGCCATGTGAGCCGTGCCTGGGGAGGACGGCCTGTTCCCAGCTCCAAGCCACAAGGCGGAGCGTCTGTCTCTGTGGTCAGACACACGGGGCCCGCAGGCCCCGAGCCATGTGGCCGGGCCTCCTCCCTCAGACCCAGGGCTCTCCTCCTTTGGATCCAGATGCCGTAAGCCCCGAGGCCTCAGGAGGCTGCCCCCTTGCCCCCCAGCCTTGGGGAGCAGCTGGGCCTCCAGCAAGACATCACGGGCTCAGCCTCCATGGCCTCCGTCCCCTTTCGCTCCTTTTCCCAGACCAGGTCAGCCTCCAAATAAGAGCAACCAAGATGGCACTGCAGGGGTGAGGAAGGGGGGTGCAGCACAGACCAGGCACATACTGGGCAGAGGGTCTTAGCACCCCTTCCCACGGCTGAATGGGGGCTCTCGGGGCTTGATTTTGCTCAGAAAACACCTCTTCGCCCTCAGAAATAGCTCTGACTAGTTTCTCTCTCCCAACACTGGGTTAGGGTCAGTCCACCAACTTACCAGGTGAAAAAACAGCCAGAGAGGGCCAGGGGCCAGCACAGGCCAGCCTGTCTCTGACATCACAGCACCACCCCCCCCGGCCTCCTGTGGCCGCTGCTCACCTGCTACCTGGATTTATTCACAGGCAGCTCTTTCCTCCCTGGCAAAGAAGCCCAGGAACTTCTGATTCCTAATGAGCACTTGAGAATCTGGTATTCAATAAATACTCGTTGATCGAAGGAACAAATGAATGGGTTCACACCAAAACCTCCTCATCGGCACTGCTCCCCTGCATTCCTGTTGATGTAGTGTGGGCAGCGCTGGGGCAAGGAGCTGAGGCCAGAGAGGGTGATGCCTCCTAAGGAGAGTAAGAGTGGGCTTATCCAAAGTCTGGAGAAAAATGCAATAATCTCAATCTCAGAAAGACCTTCTCTTGTTTCCCAGAGCACTTTGGCCTTCTATATCACTTAGTTGTTTATTCTGCTTGTTTGTTATTGGAATGCAGAAGGACAGGGAGGGCTCTTTGTTTTGTTTACTGATAGATCTTGACGACTCAGTGGCTTTGGTGCGGTGGATGCCGAATGAATGAATGAATGAATGGCATCTATTGAACATCTCCTCTGAACTCAGCCCCTTCCCACGTGCTGTGTGCTTTGCATATCTTCGCTCATCTAGTCCCCTCACCAGTTCTGAGGTACTATTATTATCCTGGTTTGAAAGATGAGGAAGGTGAGGTTAAGGGAGATGATGGATGGAGTACAAGAGCACCCGTGGCTGGGCAGGCGGCTGGGCATCGGCCAAGGGCGGTCGTGTCTGCCTGGGATCAACTGTGTACCACCCTCAGCCAGGAGGCCTTCCAGGGAAGCCACACCCTACTTAATCATTTCTGGTGAATGTTCTTCTTTCTCTCCCTACCTTGAGAGGAGCCTTGTCTTGGCCTTCCCGGGGTTGAGGTGAGCAAGACCTCCCCGCACTCGAGCTCAGCTTCAGGCAGCAGGAAACCCACAGAAAGGTGCTCTAGCAGGGGGCTTGCGGGGGGGAGGGGGTAAGGGAGTGAGGGCCTGGGGCAGGGGGCCCGCCAGGCCAGGGAGCCTCTGGCCACCTGACAGAGCCCCTCACCTGCTGCTGGCTCACCAGTTCCCTTTCTCTGCCCCGTGCCTCTTGCCAACTCTCGTCCTCTGGCCAGCAGAAATCTTCCAGCTGAGGAGAAGCTGGACTTCAGGGACAGAGACACCTATCTTCAGGGGGTCAAGGGTCATTGGGAAGTTGGCTGGGAGAGAGAAAAAGAAAAACATTCGCCAGAAAAGATTAAGTGGGGTGCGGCTTCTCCAGAAGGCCTCCAGTGCCCCAGCACCTCCCAGGGGAGTGGTGGACAGTTAATCCCGGGCGAGACGGGGTTGACTTTGGCCGATGCCCAGCTGCTTGCTCCCACGTGATCCCTGAGCGAAACGATGCAGCAGGGGTGCAGAGGCCTAGGGGCGCCTAAATCCATGCTCCCTGACTCCATCCAGGTCCTGGAAAGGGCCGCTGGAAGCGGTGATGTCTGAGCAAGAGCCGGAAGGGGCTTGTCCGTGGAAGTGGAGGCAGGATTTCTGCTTGTCATGGAGAACCTGTGTCCGTACGTTGGAGAAAGCACTGTGTGCCTGGTTTCTGCATGTACCTGGGGAAGGCGCTTACATGCATGTTAGGGAGTGAGGAGGGCAGGTCTCGGAGGTCTGCAAGTGCACGGGGCGTGGGGGGAAGTAGCTGCATGCAGGGCTGTGCCCTGGCAGCGCGCCATGCCAGCTCTCCCCTCATCAAATACAAGACTGGAATTTCCCTAAAGCTCATTTCCTACTATTTAACGCTCCCCGAGGACCGTGGCTGCCAAGTCTGGAAGGACAAATGCTGGGCGTGGGCAAGGGCGCAGAGCTGGGGTGCCTGCATGCCCCCTCCAGAAGCCCCTCTCTCCTAGCACGGAAGGCACGTCTCCCCCTCGGGGGTCCTTCCTGCCTCATCTCCATGAACTAAGCACCCAGTGCAAACCGTAGGGGTGAAAGTGTTGGGGGGATGATGCGGCCAGTGGGGTCTGTGCTGGTCACCCAGACAGGGTGGCACCCTGGCGGTGTCTTTCTCGTCGCCCGGTAGCTGGTCCTCAGCGATGGGTTCTCACCACGGACAAACCCAACCTCGGGCAGACGGACAGGAACCGAACACCCAAACAACAGCCTATCGAGCCAGAGCGTTCGCTTTCTGATTTGCTGGCAGAGCCCCCAGCCCCAGGGGCCTGGAAGCAGCTCTCCTGGGGGCCTCAGGACGAGGCCAGGGCGTTGCCATCGTCAAACAGTGAGCAATCCATGCCACCGTGGGCACACCTGTCACGTGGCCTGCCCGCTGGTGTCCGAGGGACGGGGCACCGACTCCCTGGACAGCCTGGAGACCTGGCGCCAGACTCGGTCTCCCTGGGTCCCCCTTCATAACCTCCCGCAGACGACCTCCCGGTGATGGCACAGTGCAGTCATCCTCCTCTCCCAGGCCCCAGCCGGGTCACCTTGACTGGGTTTGGGGCGTTCACAGAGAGCCAGTCTCCTAGGTGACTTCTACAGGGGCTAATAGCCTCTTCTCCACAGGGTTTCTTCCTAACTGGATCCTCGGGAAGCCAGGTTAGTTCAAGGCCAGGTGCCACGCACATAGAGCAGGGTCAAGGGAGGACCACGGAGACCCCCGCAGCCCCTTTCCCTAAAGTGCTTCCAGCCCACTGGGGGAAACAAAGGCCGCAGATGTCACACCATCCCAGGCTGAGCCATACGTCTGATGGGGGCTTCTGATCGGGAGACCATCAAGGCTCAAAGGAGAAAGTGCTTCGGGAGGCCTGGAGGAGTCGGGAAGGCCTTTTGGAAAAGGTGGAACTGAAGCTTGGGAGAGGTGATTTACATAAGAAAAGCAGAGGCAAGGGAACGTTCCAGGGGCCATGGGGGGAGCAGGAGTCTGGACCCTAGGAGGCAGAAGCAGCAGAAGGGATGGGGGCGGTGAGTGAACCACTGTAAGGTGGCTAGGAAAACGGAAGCCAGTGTCGGGAGAGCGTGGGCGGTCTGGGGCCAATGTGGCAAGAGCAAGACTTCCCCGTTTATGCATCCCCCCGGCCTGTCCACTCCCTCCACCCACGCTGGCCAGGACCTCAGGGAGGCCCTGCAGGGACCACTCCCTGGCATCCGTCCATCTCCCACACGCTTGGTCCAGCAGCGGAACTCGTGGTGCACCGGGCAGGAAAGCCCTGATGGGGATGCAGGAGAACCTCCACCCCAGGCCGGGAGGCCCGGCCGTGCTGGGGTCTACCTGCTCCGGGGCTGCTGGAGCCTGGCCCTGATTCTGCCCGGAAAGCCTGCCCTGCGTGCTAGACACAAGGCCTCTCCCTGTCCCTAGAAGCCCCTTGCTGTTCTGGGAAATGACAGGGAGTTCCCAAGTCAGGGGCTTTCCATCCCTGCTCAGCCCCTGCCTCCCACCTCCACCCCATTTCCCTGAGGAAGCCCGTGGCTGGAGGCAGAGGAGAGTGAGGTGGAGTTCGGCATTCCATTTCCTGAAGGAACGAGGACTTGAGGACACAGGACCCCGAGCCCAGTTCCAGAACTTTAGGGACAAGACGCTTGGTACATCCAGAACAGAATGGTTTTCTTTAGATCTAGCCTAAAGCAGGTGCTCAGAATGAGCAGGGGGAGGCCCCCAAATTTCCTAGACCCAAAAGGTCCCCTGCTGGTCTCCGTGTGACCCCACTGGTGTCACCGCTGAAGGACAAAGACCCTGAGAATGAGGCACTTGCCCCTCTGCTTCCTGAGACAGCCCCATCCTTTTGTTACAAAGCAGTGGCCAGTTCAGGGCTGAGGATCTTGGGGAGGGGGTCCTCCACCCACAGGCACCCGAGCTTCTGCCGACCCTGGCACGGCCAAGGCCGTCTGGGTCTGGAGCCAGCCCCTGGGGCAGTGAGCTGGCACCTGGGTGGAGGGAGTGAGTCCCAGGGAGCCGGCTGTCGGCTCAGGCCTGTGAATAACGGGGGCCTCATCACCTCATCACCCCAGAGCTGCAGGGGAGGGAGAACCCGGCATAGGTACTGACTAAGAGAGCAGGCACGTGGGAGCAGGTCCCAGCGGGCACAGGGAGCAGGAGCAAGTGCAGGGAGACTCCCACAGGCTCCCACACGTGGGGCAAAGGCCCCGACTTGCTCTTTGGGGGCCTCCACTTCCAGGCCCTTCTCCCCAGTTCCTGCCCACGACTCTCGGCATCCCCAGGCTGAGATGTCCTCCCCATTCCCCCTCTGCACTCCCCTCCGTCCCACCCCGAAGGCCTGCTGCAGGCTGCGGATGTCCCCTCGCGGGATGCCTGATCTCTCTGGCCATACTCAAGGACGCTCCTTATCAGCATAAACACCTGCTTCAGCCCCCTGGTGACCCCCAGTCCCTGAAGGTCAGGCCACAATCCAGCCCACCAGCTCGATGCCCACCTTTTCTGGGAAGAAAAGGCCAGAGAAGCAGGCTCCTGGCAAACACTTGCAGATGATGCATAAATGCCATCATTGTGCCTGATTCTTCAGAAAGGGACCTTTCCCTTCCTGAAAGCCCTTGGCATCTTCGCCGTCCCATTGAGCCCTCTGCCTTCCTCTTGAGCCAACAGGGGACTCTTTGCAGGCACTTGAGGCTCTGAAGGTGCAGAGAATCCCTCCATGCCCTGGTCAGGCTTCCATTTTCTCTCTCCCTTCTCCACCCACCTCGAGTCTAGCCTGAAGTCCAAGGCTGGCATGAAGTCCAGTCCGCAGGCGTGAAGAGGGCAAAGGGCAGGGCGAGAGTAGGTGGGTCAAAGGGCAACACGACGTGTCCTCCCTCCCCCCACCCACCTCCACAGGCTGTGGCTCCTTGTCACCAAGCAACTCAGCCTCAGTGGGCCAGGGGGACCCCCTGGACCTATTCTGGAGTGGGAGTGGGCAGTTGAGGGGACAGCTGAGACCCCAAGAAGCAGGACAGAAGCTGGTGAAGAGCCGAGGGCTCTGGAGTCAGCTCTGCTCATGGCTGAGTGTGCTCGGCCAAGAGAGCCAAGTCTGCACTTTAGTTTCCTTGTTTGCAGAATGGGAAGGTACCATCGGAGGCAGAGGAGTGTGAAATAAGATAATGCCTGGGAAGCAGGGCCTGGCATTCAGCCACGGCTCCACATAGGTTAGCCATTCTAATGCAAGACTAAAGTTCTAAAGATTCCTCAAACCTTAGAAATGAATGGGGGCATTTTTGGGACATTGGAATTGTTCTGCATGACAATGCACTGACGGATACAGGCCATTATACATTTTGCCAAAACCTATAAAATTTTGCTGTGCAAAGTATAAACCGTCATGTAAACTATAGACCATGGTCAGTAGCAGTGCTTCAATATGTGTTCACCAATTGTAACAAATGTGCCACATTAATGAAAGATGTTGTTAATGGGGAAAAGTGTATGTGTGGGGTGTGGGGTATAGGAAATCCCCTATATTTTTATGTAACTTATTGTAATCTAAAGCTTCTTTGAAGAGAAAAGAAGAGAAGAAGAGAAGAGAAGAGAAGAGAAGAGAAGAGAAGAAAAGAGAAGAGAAGAGAAGAGAAGAGAAGAGAAGAGAAATGAATGGATCTGCAGACCAGAAACTGCCTAACCAAATGAACGGGGCAACCACAAATCCAAACCGCCTGGCGTGATTTTCCTGACTCTGCACTAACTCCTCCAGCCTTGCTGCACGGGCAGCTGGGAAGGGGATGCTAGGGTCCCTGCACCCTGTTGGGGAGTGTTTCCTTCTGCCCCTTTCGGATGCAGGCTTCTTGGTCTCCAGCCTTGGGTTTGCCTCATCCCTGCTCTGCTTCCTAAAGGCCCACTGGGCCTGGGCCTCTGAAAGAGGAAGGAACTTTCTCTTCTGGTGCCATAGAGGGGTCCCTGGGCTGGCCTCCACATCCGGCCAGGCATCCTTCACCCCAGTGGAGTTCTCTGCAGGCTCTAGTTCCGGAAAATCCTGCCCACTCTTTGCCTTTTGGGGCTGTGGCTACTCCAGCCTCAGCTACAGCTTGGTGTCTTGAGCCAGGTGCTCCTTCAGTCCTGCCCTTGGCCTCCCTGGGATCCTCCTGACCTTGGCAGTGGGCCCTGTTTCTCCCTGTAGGGGCTCATCTGCTCAGAAGGCCAGGAAAGGCTGCCAGTGCCCATTCCTTCCAGTTGTTCCAAAGCGTCTGTTCCTGAAGGACCTCAGTGTGGGGCTTCCCCAGCTCTGGGGCTGTTTACCCAATTGGGGCAGGAAGTCCCTGACTTCTTGCCCCCTTGCTCCCCAGAGGGTGATTCTTTCCCCTACGCATTGTTTTGTTTCCGGTGGAATTTCTGCCATCGAGGACTCTGTGTTCTCCCGCTGCTGCCACTCCTCACATCCCCGGTTTCCTCCTGTCCAGACACCACTGGCCACCAGCCAGGACCTCTGACCTTTCAGAGAAGATGGGCTGAGGGCAGCACAGTGCTGAAACAGGGCTTCTTCAGCAGGACCCGCCCTGTGCCCACCCAGTGCAGGCAAGCCCTCCCCTCTACAGTGAGGCCTCATGGGTCCAGGAAGCAAACCTGGGGTGGACACGTGAGGAGGCCCCTGCCAATGGGACACACCTTATAACATTGGGCTTCAAACTCCCAAATCGGGTTCTCCCCCAATTTGGTGCAAAACCCTTTAGGCTCAGAGGAAGGCAATGGGCTCAGTCGGCAGCTGAGATTGCAACCCATCTCCAATGTTGTCACAGGGTACGGGATGGGTGCCCACTCCCCTGCATTTCCCGTGGGGTTTCACCAGGGAGCCTCTCCTGACCTAGGCCCAAGCTCACAGCCAAGTCTGGAAGAGCCCCAGCCAGAATCGCTAGGTCTTTAAATGCACCCCAGGCCGCCCCATCCTTTCAACCCTGGAGCCCTTTGTCGAGTCTGGGCTGCCTCATATCTGCCACCTCAGCTGCCCTCACCCCAACAGCCCCAGCGCCCTCCCCCAGTCCCCCGGAAGGCGGAGCCGCCATGTGAATAAGTTACTCTCCTGCCTGCATCAGCCCTTACTCACACCACGCGGCCCTGACACCAGAGGGGGTGGGGTGGGGGGCTCCACAGGGTTGCAGCCAGGCTCCCCAGGAAGGGGACTCAGAGGAGGATGCGTGGTAATTGTCAGAGGGGGTTTTGGTTCTGGGAGTGGAAGGGACAGCAGAGATTGCCATCCTGGAGCATCTGCTTTAGATGGACGCTCTGAACCCGGTGGGCACCTTCGCCCTGCACCCCGTCTGCGGGAAGCCTGGTCCTCCCAGCCAGTGCCAGACACAGCCAGAGCCCTTGGCCCTGTGGACTGGCCCTCCTCGCCCAGTGCCACCTGCTGAGCCTCTGGGGTCTCCTCACGTGAGGACCCAATTAGCTAACCCCACCTCCCCTCTAGCACAGGAGTACCCGTCTCTACCCACCAGGAACCAAGAGGCCCAAAAGAAGGCACACTCATAAAAATAAAAAAATTAAAAAAAAAAAAAAATATATATATATATATATATCCAATACAGCCAGTCATTTCATTCATTCCTTCTTTGGAAATCCTAGAAACACTGTTATTATGCTCCCCATTTTGCAAAAGAGGAAACCGGGGCTCTAGGAAGGGCAGTAAAGGAAGTTGCCCAGTTTCCTGTAGGTACTCGGGCCATGTCTGCTTCTTTCAATAGAAAGCATTTTTCAGCCATGTGAGGAGACGGAGGCCCCAGGAAGGTGAAATGATTTGCCCAGGACCACCTGGGTCTTTGGAGCCAGGACAAGCATGCCACAGTGGTGGCCATCAGAGAATCCTGGCTCGGGAAATAGGTTTGATTAGATACTTAGGAGGCGAAAGGTCCTCTTTAGGTGGCCGTGGGGCTCTGCTGGGGATTGAATCCTGTCCCCCATAGAGACATGTTCAGGTCCTCACTCCTGGTGTGGCGGGTGCAAATCCCTTTGTAAAAAAGGGCCTTTGAAGATGTCACTAGTTAAGATGTGGCCAAACCGCGTGAGGGTGGGCCTTGAGCCAATATGGCTGAAGTCCTAATAAGCAAAGGGAATACTGATCATGGAACTAGAAGCCAGAGGAGGAGGCAGAAAGAGACGGGGACCATGTGACGGAGGCAGAGATTGAGCCACCACCAGAAGGCTACAGACTGGAGAGAAAGCATGGCCTGCCGATTGCTCACTTTCGGGCACCTGGCCTCTAAAATTGTGCATCAAAAAACACCTCCTTTGAACCAAACAGTCAATGGTATTTGTCTTAGCAGCCCCGGAAAGCAGAGTCTCCTTGTGGCGCCTTTTCTAAGTAGAACGGGCTTCCTGAAGGTGGGGGGAAGGAGGCAGCACTGGGATGGTGCAGGGGAAAGCAGAACTCGTAGGGCCATGTAAGGGAGCGGGGGCTGTGCCAAGGAGGGTTTGGTGTTCTCGAGAAGGGAGTAGGTGCAGGAAATGGGTAGCAGGGGTGGTGAGGAAGCGAAGTGTGGGTAGTTGGGAAACTTTCCATGTGGCCTCCAGCTCGCCCCGGGGTGAAGGCTGCTCCTTAGGTGTAAAGTCTTTGAAGCAAAGACAGTCTTCACCCTATGCTCTCTGACTATCCCATAAGAGCCATCTCAGAAAGACCCAAAGAAACTGCCCCGGCAACGCGAGCGGACCGTGTTGGAGGAAGAGGGTGGCCTGCCATGGCTCCGAGGGGACGGTGGCCGGTCCCTGGCACCTGGCTGAGCAGTTCAGGCCCTCCTGCTCCCTTTGTCTCCCACCCTCTCCCACCCTTCACAGCGGCAGAGCTTCCTGGAGGGAAATGGGAAGAGTCCCGGGCCCAGGTCCCTCCAAGCAAGCCAGCAGCCTGGTGCAACCAGGGTGACTCAGACCAAGAGACATGCAGGAGGTCCTGCTCCCTTATGGCGAAGAAGCAAGGGAGAAAGGAATGGTCAGTGACTCGCTGCATGCCTGGCTGTCCAGTGCAAATTCCATCTGTGCTGCATCAGCCACGAAGCCTGGTCTGGGGAACCTCCGCCACCCACAAGTCTCACTGACCTGGGGTTACCGCCTCTCCGGGCATCTGCCCAGCTCATTGGGAACTCAGTAAGGTAGCCACGTGCGGAGCTAGGACAGGAACATCTAGTTCTAGAACGTGGAGAGGAGGACGCCAAAAGAGCAGAGACCGACACCGCCAAAGCCCAGGAAGAGAGCACAATGGAGCTGGGGTGCCTCAGCCAGGAAGGGAGAAGATTGCTTCCTGGAGATGAAGACATAGAGAGAGGAGGGGAATATTTTCTTCCCTCCTCTTCTAGAGCTCTCTGTCTCCCCAGCCCACCCCATCCATCACCCAGCACATTTGAGCCACTTTTTAATTCCCTCGTCTCTTTCTTTAGAGCCTCAGCCTTAGGAGTGAGCATATAGAAGGTTTCCTGTACTTAGCAAGTTTTTGCACTGTAGGTTAATCTCTCTCCAACAAGTGTGCACTGCCTTCCTTCGGTGTCTCTGTATCACACCATTGAGCTCGGGTTGTCAAAAAATATTTGGCATGTTAGGAAAGCCAAGCATCAAAGGACAGCCAGAGGGAAAAACAAAGACAGTGTGTCCTGAGAAAGGACAGGTCCAGGGAAAGGAGCCTCAGGAAACTAGGGAATGAGGAAGCAGATGTGTATGATGGACGGGAGACGGTGAACCCGGGTCAGGCACTCCAGCTATGTGGGGGTAGAGGAGTGGAAGGATACTTGAAAGTGGTCCAAGCGAGAAAGCGTATGCTGTATAGAAATTACCACAGTAAAACACTTCTTAAAAAACATAGACCTGTACAACACAGAGAGTGAACCCTAACGTAAACGATGCATATAATTATAATCTTGCTTCATCGATTGTAATGAATGTACCTCGCTAATGCAAAATGTTAACAATAGTGAAAACTGGGAGGACTGGGGGTTGGGGAGTGGGATATGAGACCTCTGTACTTTGTGCATGGTTTTTCTGCAAACCTAGAACTACTCTAAAAAATAATTTTTTAAAAAATTTAATAAAAAAGAAGTGGAGGGGAGCAGATGTAGCTCAGTGGTTGAGCGCCTGCTTCCCATGTACAAGGTCCTGGGTTCAGTCCCCGGTACCTCCTTAAAATAAAAAATAAAACAAAAATACATTGTAAGAAAAGAAGTGGGGAGAGGGACTCTGATCAGGGTGGCCATCAGGTCTGTGGTTTCATACACCCCAGAGCCCACGTGCTCCACCCTTCCCGTCCTCGGTGGCCACATCTGTCTCCTTCCCTCCTTCTCCCCTGGGGGCTGTGAGAGCCACCCACCCTCACTATGCCCCTCTGTTTTGAGAGGCCCAGCACTAAAGATCCTCAGGAAATGAGGCTAAGGAGACAGCAGGTGGCACAGGACGTTTAAATTCTGAAAAGACTTTAAAACGAGCGGATGAGCAAATGCACAGAAGTGGCTCGCGTGTCACATGGTGTGGGGAACCAACAAAAATAGACGTAGGTCAAAGGCCTGGACTGCAGGAGGAGGCGAGGCTCTGTTTTCGCCCCACTCCTTCGTGGTACGACCGAGGAGTCAGGACTTGTGTCGCCTTGTCAGTGGGGTTCGCATCTGATCCCCCTGCCCAGAGAAGAATATCTTCCCAGGGCCTCAAAGCTGCAAGGTTGGCCAGTGGGAGGGTGTCGGTTCTGGGGTGGAAGAGGTGCAAGGTGGGCCCCGCAGCCGCTCTCTAAGTAACTGGCCACCCACCTTCAGAGCATCTAATGCCAACACAGCACTAAACTTCAGGGAAATAAGAGAAGAAAGCCTAAAACATCCTTCCCTCCAGGAGCTTATGTTCCACCAAAACGAACAGCCCAGAGGGTCTGGATTCCTGCCTTGGTTCTGCCCTATCCAAGAAATTGAGACCCTAGAATGTGCCGGCGTTTTACAGATGACATTTCATTTAGTCCTCACAACAGCCCAAAAGATGGGACTCAAGAGCTGCCTTTTCTGCCTTTTACTAAGAAAGCAGGCTCGGAGCAGATGTGGCTCAGTGGTTGAGTGCCAGCTCCCACATATGAGGTCGCAGGTTCAATCCCCGGCTCCGCTACCTCAAAAAAAAGAAAACAGGTTCAAAAGGCTAAGTTCTGCCCAAAGGCACATATTAAACGAGTGCCAGGTACCTGACTTGAAGCCAGGTCTCTCTGAGCTAATGATCATGGTTTTTTTCATTTGTGGGCTGTAAATGCATCCTTGGACCTCTCTGGACCTGGTGCCCTCACCTGGAGATGAAAAGGATTGTATTAAATGACTGTCAGAGCTCCGCCCAGATCTGAGACCCCATGATATAATTAGAGAAAAAAGCAGCCCTCTACAAGCAAGGGCTCGGCCAGGGGTGGGGTGCAGGTTTTAGGGATACGGGAGTTTAAGGAGACATGGCTGGCTGTGGACTGCAAAATGCAGAAAGGAGAGGGGCTAGCGGAGGGGAAGTTGAGGCTTGGAGCCAATCCATGCAGGGGGCCCTGGACAGGCCGGGGCCTACTGGGTCGGGCTGTGCCAGAGCCATGACTGTGAGTGAAAAGAGGCTGGGGTACAGAGCCCTTCCTCGGCCTCACTCCTATAACGGGAGAAAGAGCCGAGCCCAAACACAGGCTATTTTTGGTGCTGTGCTGTTTGAAGAACAGGCCAGAAATAGTGCTATGAGTGAGCAAGAGAATCCCCTCCTCACCCACCCCCAGCTCTCCCAGTGAAATCACCAGGAATCAGCAGCCTTTTCCAACATTCCAGGGAGCCTGTGTAATTGATCAGAGACAGGGCTCTTTTCCCCCACAGGAAGGGCCCAGGAGCAGAACATTTGACTGTAAAAGGGATTCCAGAAGACTGGAGAAGGAAAGAGGGACTGAGTCAGAGAGGGCGGAAAAGGGAGAGTGGGAAAAAGAGGAAGAGCTCGCTGGAGAGCATGAGAGAAGGAATGGGAGAGAAAGCTGGAATCAGAGGGCGAGAGGGGTCTCCAGGCCAAAGGCACCTCAAACCTGGAAAGGGAAAGTGAATAAGAAAAAGATCACAGGGCTGGTGGTGGCAAACAAGAAAAGCGAAGGAAAGTGGAAGAGCAGGGGGCAGGCGAAAGGCAACGCGAGGGCAAGCGGTGAAGAGGCGGAGGCAAAACCGGGGTGCTGACAGCCAGAGCTGAGCCAGGGCCTCCTGGGGGCATCAGGGACAGGGTGGGGGACTGTCTGGGAAAATGTGAGGCTGCTCTCGCCACGGACCACCTGCGGAGGGGCAGCTGGAGACATCATCCCCGGTTGTCTGGACTGGAACTTCCCCCAGAAATCCACAGCCCTCTAACTCACCCTCTTATCTCTGCCACTTCAGCAGCCAGAGATCTAACTATTTCAACAGCAGGGACTTTTCCCTTCTTCTCTCTGAGCCCTGACAAAAGAGCGAGAGCTTGAAAGAGATGATTGGGTCAAGGGGGTTGGGGTTTGGGGAAAGCAGGGTAAGTGACAGCCCCTTGAGTCAGGCTGGATTCTGAGAAGGGGTTCACGCGAGGTCTGCTGGGGGACAGTGGGCGATTGGCCTGAACAACCCTCCCTGGTGCCACCCGCAGGCAGCTGCGCCCTGAGAAAGACCTCGTCTCCAGCGAGGCAGGTGAGGCCACCGCAAGGCCATGTGCACAGAGAGGGGTGGGACAGACCGCAGTCAGGATTCTAGATCCCGTAGGTGGCCGCGCTGGCCCAGAGTCAGAAACTCAGCCTGGGAGCCAGCTCCACTGGGCTTCGCCTCAGCGTCTCACACACGCCCGCCATATGCCTCAGCGTCTCACACATGCCCGACATATGCCTACACGTCCCCTCAATCCGGGAAAAGACCCCTTTGTGTTTCTTCACTGGGGTTGACTCCAGACTGGAGAGTGCCCCCCACCCCTATCCCACTCACTCCAGGACATAGAGACTGTCCTGTGCCTGGAAACCGAGTGTCTTTTCTAGAGTAGCAGCAGGACCATCCACTGTTCTGTGAGCAGGTCGGACTTGGTCACTGGCCTGGCCTGGCCCAGGCCACCTACAAAAAGCAGCCAGGCTCTTACGGCTGAGGGCTGGCAAGGCTCCTGGAACGGCAGGCCAAGGAAGGGATGGAGGCTTGGCTGAGGCGGCTAGAGAGCTTGTGGCACCTTGGCACAGCACTTGCACCTTCTCAGGACTTGGCCCTCCCAATCCAGGCCCCCAGACCTCCAGACCTCTGCCCCTCTGACCGCTAGGGATGGAGGGCAGGGGACTGGGGGCATTTCAGGTGGTGGGAGATGGGGCTGGGGCTGGACTTCCGTCTTCTCCATCCTAGAGGTCGAGGCAATTACCGCCTCCTCACCACTAACCACCCTCTCAGGGAATCCAAACCACAATCGAGAGAAGGAAAAAGACATAAACAAGAAGCACTTACAAAGGAACGGCTCTGTAACATGTCTGTGAGCCTAACTTTCCAACCAAGATTTCCCCTGTCTTTCCTTGCCACCCTATACCCCCACCCCTCCCAGGAGCAACCGGGAAAACAAAAGCTGAGGTGGGGTGAAAATGGGAAGGCTGCTCAGCTGCGGTTGCTATTGGTATCTGTTTACTGAAAAAATCCAAAACAAATATCCCGACACATCCACCCACATATACTTCCTGTGACTCTGCTGTCAGCTGTCCCTCTGTGTAGTCCCAGCTGAATCCCTCAATGGACACACAGCAAGACCCTGTGTGGCCCCCAAGGTTAAGTGTACCAGCTCCCCTCTGGCACCACTCCAGCCACCCATCCCTCCAAGACATCCAGGCCACAAGCCAAACCCCAAATGCTCTACTCCAGTCCTACACCCCCATCTCTAGCCTGTTTTTCAGAATTCCCGGGTCACCCTCCTAACCCCAAAGCCCGCAGACCTGCCATGAATTGCCTCTTTCACTTCTATCCCGACTCCCTGCAGCCCTCCAAGTGTCTGCCTGGAGCAGGATAAGGCACAGCTCCTGGCCAGCCGCAGCGGGCCGCTCAGAGAAACGAGACCCTCACGCTGGCCTCTGAAGTCCCTGCCAAGCCTTTGCCACAGGAACCCCAGGTCCCTATCAGCTTCCCCCACCCCACCCAG
>JAQZBX010028229.1:0-19748 GCA_029593785.1 Cabassous unicinctus | reverse complement strand
GGCTTTGCAGAATGCAGGTATCATGGTACAGCAGAATCACCTATACTTGTTACTCTATGTAGAGAAACTTAAGGATATCAGACACAAGTGTCATTTGAATTATATTACTAAGTCATCTAGCTCTGATTTCATTTTGCTTAAAGCGACTTCTGAATTGCTAGTCAATCCAATGCATTTGTCATATTTCTCATGGGAAATTTTAAAATTTGCATTTTATTATATTTGTTAATATTTTGTGAGTTTGATTAACATTTACCAGCAACCCACAGTTCAGTCAAATCTCATCACTAACAAGATTGAGTTTCTGAGTTTACAAGAGTAAAGACCAGATTCTGAACTCCAAGGAACTAACAGAGATTAATACTGCTTTAGGTCTTGATTCAGCACCATCTAGCCTCATCCAAGATTGATCCACTCTTCTGTCTTGCTATACAACTTTTATAAATGTCTGCTAACTCTATGGCATTCAATGCAGACAGAATTTGACTCCAACTCCAACCTTTTTTAAACCAGTTAACCTCTATAGGCTTTATTTTCTGCATTAAGAAATTATGATATTTATATGCCTGTTTCATAGAGGTGCTGTGAATATTTCATTAGCCTAACACAGTGCTCAGCAGATAAAAGGGCTTGATGAAAATATACATTGTTGCTATTATTCATAATAAACAAGGCACTCAAGTTGTGCCAGCCCTTTGCCACAATTATGCTTCCAAATTCAACAGAGCTTTAAAAAAAGAAACAGAAATAGGAAAAAAAAAAAGGTAATGAGATGGAAATGTGTATTGGATTTTAGAATTACGTGTTTTTTGAGATCTAGAACCTATCTAGTCCATCTTGATATTTCTAACAACTATCATAGTTAATAGTAAAGAAAAATTATTTCTGTACTATCAGTGAAGAGGAAAGCAGTGTAAATGGTATCCCTATATGCATTTAGCCTCAGAGAGATGCAGTTTTTAGGGGGTCCAGGTCACATCCTGGAGTTATCTTATTGATATAGAAAATTTTATAACTATTTTATTTAAAATTGCACTGCAAAGCCAATTAAAAGACTCTTCATGTTCTATTTGAGAGGAAAAATCACTATATCTCAAGAATCCACTCTCATGTTCACCCATTTTAGTCAAAACGTTCTTATGTTTTCTCTAAATCCCATCTTCATTGCCCTCTTGGAGACAGCAAACACCACTGGCCACATTTCTAAAGTTACAATGATAAAAAGCTTATATGTCCTGAAGAAAGTTTTAAGATGCATCTAATCTTTGTGCTCTGCCAACCCCCAAATCTACAATGAAGTTCTATAGAAGGAACTCTGAATTAGTGGAATAATCTTTACTTTAACACTTATAAATTGTGTGAATTGATAAAATAATTTGACTTCTCTATCCTATTTCCTCTGAGTAAAATGCAGCTAATATCTGTCATGCCTTCCACCTCACATAGCAAAGAACTGCTGAAATTACTTAAGTGGAAAATGTAATAAATAATGCTGGCCTACATAAATGAAAGGGTTTATTATCATTCTAAAATTGCAATGATTTTTAAATGTGAAATTTAATTTAAAAAATCTAAGCTAATAAAACAGAGGATACAATTAACATGTAATTCAAGCTGTCAGTATTCAGCAAAGCTTATAGTTTCTTTTTCCTACCATATTTAAACTTTTTTATTGAAGATTATAATTCATACATGAACATCCATAAACAATAAGTGTATATTAAAAGCTGTGAACTTACAAAACAAACATGCCTATCATCATACAGGGCTCCCATACATTACCCCACCACAAAAGCTCCAATGTTTTAGGGAAATCAGGTTGACTAACACAGACTCAGAAAATAGAAGCAAGATAGGTCATTTAAATATTCACCCACCCATTCTGTCTGCCGGAATGCAACAGCATCTCTAAAGTTCATTCATTTAGCCACATACACCATTGCTCAATCCTCTCCTTGCTCCATCCCTTTCTGCTGTGTACTCCACTTTGCTCTGGTAGTAAAAAAAATGCAAGCATTATGTTACAATCCTTCCTCTCCCATGGGATATTTCCTGGATTAAATACACTTAAAAGAAAGTATTGGCTAAAGTTTCTCTAATTTCATTCTCATGTCTTCACCATTTCCTGATATTTGATTCACGGAACTAGTGATTTGTCAATTTTAATAGACTCTATCCTTTTAAGAATCTGCAATATTATCCTCCCACTTCCTAATTATTCAGCTTCTTCCCAGAGAGACTTTATGTACCAGCTAATCTTTATCGTTTTTCTAAAATTTTAATGGAAGAAAGAGAAGTCCATGAAACTTAAATATTAACTATTATTTAATTTCTGCAGCTATTCTTTGGTGCAATAGCTAATCACAAATATTACTTCACCCATATTTGGTAAGAAAATCATTAGCAACAATGATATTTTTAGGTAATACTTTAACAGAACTTTGGGTTCTATTTTCTATTTTTAATCTGAGAATTCCTTTGTGTGGTTTACTGTGAGTTGTTTTTCATTTGTATTCAGAGTTTGCTATGCAGCTTTTTGCTATGTAGCTTTCATACTATCCCTTTGGAGTTTCTTAATGTACTTGCTTTCTGATCTTCATTGTCTCTGGCACTCTGATGGAGTACATTTCAAGAGCATTCAGTCCAAGTGTTTTTCAAACATCTTTCACTTTTTAGCAATCATACTACTAAGTAAAAGACTTTGTCCATTACACTGAGAAGAGAAACTCAGAGTTAATCCCCAGGACTAGCACAACAGCTGTAAAATCACCTTGTTCTTATCAGGCAGCAATTAGTTCTGGAACCATCCTTTGAATGCATACCTGCATGTTTTATATTATTAAGAGTACTTGGAATCCCTATTGGAAATTATGCAGTATGATAACAAGCTTCCCAAAGCACCACATGGACATTTTGCATCAGATGCAATCTGACTGCACAAAACCACAGAATATTTATAAAGACATAAGCTTAACCATGAAAGGAACATGGCCACACATAATTGACTCTAGCAGTTGATCAACCTAATTTCATTATCAAGAGTGAACTGGTTGAATTACAAAATGCTAGATTATCTGAAAGAGTAGAATTGATGAGTATTGCTCTCAAAGGTTCCTATTTCCAGCAATGAGAGATGCAGGAAAAACATCACTCCCATGACTATATTCCTCCCACAGAGGACCATTTGCTGTCCTCAAGTATGCTATAAAGTTAAATGCCTCCAAGCATTTGCTCATGTTCACTTACTAAAAATGGCATTGTTCAAGCTCAATATCCTCTCATTTCAAAATTCCTAACATTTCAAAATTTCTGTTACATATTTTTGACCTTTATATCCCAGACCCATGCACTCAACAGAATTCTTTGCTTCCTTCTATATGACCTCATGGCATTTGGTTTACACCTTTAGTATGGTGTTTATGGCATGGTTAAATAAATACTTGCATATTTTGCATATATATATATATATACCTGTCTTTCAGTAGAATATAAACTCTTAGAGAAATGGGATTGTTTTAGCCATCTTTGTGTCCCCAAAATGATAACTAACCAAAATGGGTTCTTTTTATCACAATTTGTCTTTAAAGCCAATTCCTGAGACACCAGGATTTCAAAGAGAGAATAAATTTATTTGGTTGCACAAGCAAAGGAGCCCAGTAGCCGCCCAAAATTGCCTCCTGAATCTGTAGAAAATCTAGTGTTTTATAACATCAGGATGCTAATGAGTAATTGGGATAGAGCTTGAACACATTCTTTCATTAATAAACATTAAGGGGCTGAACCAACATGGCAGTGAGTATGGACCTGGAGTGAGTTACAAAGTTACAACCATTATCAGAGATTGAGGCATCTGGGAGAGGGGAAGACCAAAAACAAAGGTGAGCTACAACGATTTTCATATGGATATCAAGCAGAGGAAGGTGGAGTGGTCACCCTTTCAATAGAAATGTTCATATACAAAAGTAAGATACCTCAGGAGTAATCATTAAAATGGCAGGTTTTTAGTCAGAAATGGCTACATACAAAGAGTGAAGTCAGTCTAGCCAGTTTCAGTAATTTCAGATATTAACCCTTTTGGCTAATTTAAAAAGCATCTATATAATGTCTCAGTTATCATAATTATTTGTTAATTATTTTTAGGGGATATATTTTTTATTGCTACTAATCATGCTCTATAGTTTACATTATGGTTTACACTTTGCAATGCACAATTGTTTAGATTTCTACAAAATGTATAATGGCCCGTATCCATCATTGCAATAGCATGCAGAACAGTTCCAATGTTGCAAAAGTGTCCCATGTTATACCTATTCTTCCCTCTCCCTTCCCTCAGAACCTCTGGTGATCACTGCCTTTATATCAATATTACAAGTTCTTCAAGTACTAAAATAAGTCTAAAGTAGTCCATAATTGCATTCCTCCCTTAGGTTTGTTCATTCCTCAATATTGAGGATTTTGGGGTGGTGATGCCCCCTCTGTTTCCAGTTGAGAGGAGGCTGAGATCCCATGGTAATATGGGTGGAATTTTCTTGCTTGCAATTGTAGATACTCTGTTTTTTGGGATGAGCATTGTCCATCATCACCCTTTTGTTAGTTGTCCTGGGTGAATTCTATGAATTGGAAGGTAGCTGTTGGCTGCAACTCTGCTGAGATTTAAGGCTCAACTGACTTATGAACAGCCAGAAGATTTAAGTCTCTGGACACATAATTACTGGATATAGTGCTAATTATAGATTCAAATAAAAGTGGCATAAGAACCATGTATAGAAAAATTATAAATGAGTCCAACTCCAATATATTGGGGGAATAGGTTATCATATATTCCAAGGTAAGGTCCACTGACAGGGTGCCAAATTCTGGGAGTTGTCTATCATGCCTTTAGTGACTAAATGCTCCAGAGCCCTCATGAGCCCCTGCTTGAGGCACTGTTTACTGTAGCAGTCAGTGAGATCCTCCTAAGATGGGCATAAGTATAACCTCTGGAATGTCCTCCTGACTCACTTTGAAATCTCTTAGCTATAAAAACTCACTTGTATTTAATAATTCCCCCTTTAGGTCAAGGTCTTCTTCCAAATGCATTGCTAATTGGTTCTTGGTATTAATCCCTCAGTGCCAGGGGGGCTTATCCCTGGGAGTCATGTCCTACACTGGAGGTGAAGGTAATGAGTTTTTATGCTGAGTTTGGCTTAAAGAGAGGCCACATTAGAACATATTTGTTAATTTTTAACCTTTGGTTACATAAATGCGTAAGGCCTCATAAATTATCAGTATCAATTAATTATCAATAGATGAATTCAAATGTCATAATACTATATTTAATTAGCTAGCTAATTAGTTGTATTTACAGACCCTATTCTGAACCCTAAACCAAAACTTAAAACAGCTACTTTACATGTCCTTGTAGATATCCCAAAGCACTCAAATGTAATATATCCAAAATGAATTTATTTGCTACCAACCTCCAATATGGACTTGGTCTGCTATTTACTGCACTAGTAAATATTACCATCCATCCAGTAGCACAAACAAGAAACCAAGGAGTCACTCTTGACATCTTCTCCTTTACCATCTCCATTTCCATTTCTATTGATTTTGCCTCTTTGAGTCTTTCTAGTTCTTGTTCCCATCTAATACTGTAATTGTAACTAGAACATTTAGATACTTTAAGTTTCTCCGTATCTAACATTCCTCTTAGAAAAAGACTTAGAGTAAAAAGTCCTTAACTTGGCCTGTTTTTAATTATCTCTCGAGAATCATACAACACCACTCTCCACAATCCCCCTTACTTTGGACATTTTTCTGAACTTTTATAACAATACATTTATAATTATTTATTTGAGGGATTATTTGATTAGTATTTGCTTTCCCATTATTGCATAATTCAACTTAATCAGGTAGTCTAATGCGAGAAGCTACATTCTGAAATATGTTACATGAAACTAAGTTTTATGTTACATGGGTATATTAGTTAGGGTTCTCTAGGGAAACAGAACTGACAGGAGATATCTGTAAATATTATGAGATTTTATAAAAAGTCTCATATGACTGTGGGGATGTACAAGTCCAAATTCCATGGGGCAGGCTTCAAGACTGAAACTCTGGTGAAGGTTTTCAATGAATTCTCCAAGGGAAGCAAGCTAACTATAGTAGAGATGGAAATTCTCTTTTATGACTGCTGAAATCATCACTTCCCCTTTAAAAGCCTTCAGCTGATTGGATGAGCCTTTTCTCATTGTTGAAGGCAATCTCCTCAGTTGATTGTAGATATAATCAGCCATAATTGCAATCATCTTAGTGATGATTTAAGTCCATGAAATGTCCTCACAGTAACAATCAGGCCAGTGCTTGCTTAACCAAACAACTGGCCAAATTGATAAGTGAATCTAACCTTCACAGTCCAACCCTTGACTACTTAGCAATCATACACATCACCTTAAACCATACTTAATCTCTAAATAAAAAACAGTAACATTCATGTTTTTCACCTAAGTACTTTTTACTGTGTACAACAGGAAATGCAATAAATCTCTTCAGAATACGATGGAAATCCTTGGGGCATATTCACTCTTAAACTTGATATCCTATAGCTTAAATACTACTACATGAAACTAATACAACTTATGTCATATGATAAGACAATAAGATAGGGGGAAAACAAAGATATTTGCTTTATGTACATATACAAACACACTCATTAGAAAAGGAAGAACTTTTCATAACCATTTTAGGCAGTTTGAAATTATTTTATGAATCCCCAAAAGAGAAAGATTATGTTTGTGGGTAGGTACACTCCTGTGGGTGAAAGCAACTTTTTCAGTTGGACTATGTCAGTGAGACACAACTCAGGTTGAGTCTCTACCCTCTTGCTGACTCTGATAAAAAATGGATACACACAGAAAAAGAGAACTCTGCCATTTTTTGAACCTGCCATGTGACAGATTGAGAGGCTCAGAAGCTGAGGCTTCAGAGAGAGAGGATTAATTTGCCTTATAGCTTACAGCTGAAATTGGGAAGAAAATGGAGCAGCCAAGCCCGAGAGAAGAGGCCTAGTAAGAGACAAGTCCAATGCCTGCTTGCCCTCAGCTGAGCTCTGGGAGATGGTACAGTCTAGAGAGAAAGGCAGAGATTAACCATCATTTTGCTTCAACACATGGCAGCCAACTTGGGTGAGAAAGCAACTCTTATGGTGCCTAGATGTGAACATTTCATAATCTTGTGTCTGTAAGTTTTTACCCAAATAAATATCCTTTATAAAAGCCAACACATTTCTGGTACTTTGTATCGGCAGCCCTTTGGCACTCTAAAACACGATTACAGTCCTCATTTTTGTAACTGTCAAATGGCCATGGTATTTACTTACCACTACCTTCTTCTAGTACCCATTCCATGTTCCCTTTACCCTCAGCAAGCACCTCATCTGGCCATGGTTCCTTGCATGGTGGGGTGACCAAATCTTCATTCCTGAAGTTTTGGGGCTCTTAGTAGTCCTGTTTGGATTAGGTTGCTGAAGTTTTCCATTGACTTTAATCACAGGGCATGGTGGTACTAAGAGACACCCTAGGGGAATTCCTGTATTCCTGGCAAACTTTCCTTTACCTCCATTGTATAGTTACAGTCTTATTCCCTTTGATAGTCAGGATCAATCACCCCTGCCCATTGGTTCAGATGCATGAGGTGCCCAAAATAGCCAGCTGGCAGTCTTCACTTCCAGTTTAATGGAAGCATTGTTGTGTCTCCTAGTGGAAGCACTCTTCCTTTTGGAACCAAGACCTGTAGACTAGCAAAGCTTAAGGATGCAGGGACAAGAAGCAAAATTTTTTCTAGTGGATCACTAAGGGTAATAATGAATGGTGCCACTCCCATTTCTGCCCCTTGCTTCCTAGACCCATGAATTCTGGCTATGGGACAAGCAGCACCATAGAGAGAACACTGATTTAAAGCATACACAGCTTCCTTGAGAACACTATCCCAGCCCTACAAGTTATTGCTACCTAGTTGGTGCTATAATTGAGATTTCAAAAGGCCATCCCTTTCTATTCTATTCCAACATTCTATCAATCCAATTGCTTCAGGATGATAGTGAACCTGGTAAGACCAGTAAATTAGATGAGCATGTGTCCATACCTGCACATGATTTGCTGTGAAGTGGGTTCCTTGATCAGAAGCAATGCTGTATGAAATAACATGATGGTAGATAAGGCATTCTGTAAGTCTATGGATGGTTGTTTTGACAGAAGCATTGCAGGCAAGGAAAGCAAACCCATATCTGGAGTATATGTCTATTCCAGTTAGAACAAATCTCTGCCCCTTCCATGATGGAAATGGTCCAATGTAATCAACTTGCCACCAGGTAGCAGGTTGGTCACCTCCAGGAATGGTGCCATATCAAGGACTGTGTTTCTGTCTCTGCTGCTGGCAGATTGGGCCTTCAGCATCGGCTGTAGCCAGGTCGGTTTTTGTGAGTGGAAATCCATGTTGTTGAGCCCATACATAACCTCCATCCCTGCCACCATTGCCACTTTGTTTATGAGCCCGTTGGGCAATGAGAGGGGTGGCTGGGCAAAGAGGCCAACTGGTATCCACAGAAAAGTTCACTTTATCCACTTGATTATGAAAATCTTTCTCTGCTGAATTTACCTTCTGGTGACTATGTATGTGGGGCACAAATATCTTCATGTTTTGTACCTTCTTAGAAAAGTCTATACACATAGCTCTTCCCCAGCCCTCTTTGTCACCAATTTTCTAATCATGTTCCTTCCATGTCCCTGACCACCAAGCCAAACCATTTACAATAGCCCATGAAACAGTGTACAAATGCACCACTGGACATTTCTCCTTCCAAGCAAAATGAATAACAAGGTTCACTGCTCGAAGTTCTGCCCACTGGGAAGACTTCCTCTTAACACTGTCCTTCATGGACATCCCACAAAGGGGCTGTAGTGCTGCTTCTGACCACTTTTGGGTGGTATCTGCATATCATGTTGAACCATCTGGAACAGGACCAGAGGTTTTTCTTCCTCAGCCAAATGATTTTAAAGAACTCCCCAAGAGGATATAGCTTTCAGCTGGGAAAGAGAAGGTAATGTGGCAAAATTGGGGCCAGGGGTATTTGGGCCATTTCCTCATGTAAATTACTTGTGTCTTCAGGATCTTATGGAGCCATTTCTCATATACACCACTTCAATTTTATAATGGAATGCTGCTTGAATCTCAAACATTATGGCTTGGCAGGTCAGCACATGATAGGCAACTCATTCTCATGGTAACTTGGTTGCCCATGGTTAAGCATTTGGTCTCTACTAAGGCTCAGTAGCAGACCAAATGCTCTTTCTTAAAAGGAGAGTTGTTATCTGCAGAGGAGGAGAAGGATTTGCTCCAAAATCATAAGGGTCTGTCTTCCGATTCTCCTATAAAGGCCTGCCATAGGGCCCGGACAGCATCTCTATTTGCCACTGAAATGTCTGGCATCATTTGATCTTCTAGATCTTATGGACCAAGTGGCAAGGCAGCTTGCACAACATCCTGGACCTATCACAGAGCCTCTTTTGTTCCAGTCCCCAATCAAAACTAGCACTTTTATATTAACTTGGGAAGTGGGTTGGAGTAGCATACCCAAATGAGGAATATGTTGTCTCCAAAATCCAAAAAAGTAACCTAGGCATTATGTCTTTTTTTGCTCATAGGATGGAACAGCATATCCTTCACCTTAGAAGATATATTTCAATATGTTCCACACCACTGGGAACCTAGAATTTTCACTGAGGTGGGAGGTTCTTGAATATTTTATGAATTTATTTCCCATCATCTGACACATACACACCTTGCCAATAAGTCTAGAGTAGTTGCTACTTCTTGCTCAGTAGGTCCAATCAACATTGGGCAAATGTAATGTATTGTGGGAAGGAGACACGATCAAGGTCCCTGTAGACTAGATTATGACATTGGGCTGAGGAGCTGGTATACCCCTGAGTAGGACAGTGAAGGTGTATTGCTGGCAAACTGTTACTGATGGTCTTTACTAACAGCAATTGATTTAAAAGTATTTGCAAGATCAAGAGCTGAATACTAGGTGACAGGGAATGTGTTGATTTTATTAAGCAATGATACCACATCTGGAATATCAACTGCAATTGGAGTACCACCTGCTCAAGTTTCTAATAATCCACTGTCATCCTATAAGATTGATCTGTTTTCTGCACTAGCCAAAGAGGAGAGTTGCATGGAAATGTGATAGGAATCATTGTCCCTGCATCTTTCAAATCCTTGATGGTGGCACTAATCTCTGCAGTCCCTTCAGGTATCCAGTATTGCTTTTAATTTACTATATTGCTAGTGTAGGGGCAGATCTAGTGGCTAACTATTAGGGCTACCACTATAGTCTTCACTCTACAAGTCAGGGAACCAATGTGGGAATTCTGCCAGTTGCTGAATATGTCTACTCCAATTATGAATTCCAGAAATGGGGAAATAACCAATGAATGGGCCTGGCGACTCACTGGACCCACTGTGAGATGGACTTGAACTAAAGCTCCATTGATCACCTGACCGCCATAAGCCCCTACTCTGATTGGTGGACCACAGTGACATTTTGGGTCTCCTGGAATTAATGTACCTTCTAGCCATTGTCTAATAATCCTGAAATGTCTGATCATTTCCTTTATTCCAATGCACAGTTAACATGGTAAAAGTCATAGGTCTCTTTGCAGAAGGCTGGGCAGAGGCTTAATAGTATAACTTTTTGGCAGTGTATCAAGGTCCTTCCCCAAAGGCACTTGGGCTTCCTCTCATCAAGGGGCTGTGGGTCAGTAAACTGTGTCCACAAAACTCTGTTAGGGTGTCACAAACACTGTCACCCAGAGCCTTGTCTCATAAGCATTTGAGAAGCCATATCCGGTGGTGATATTTTACATATCTCTATTGCCAAATCCTGTCATGAGCTATCTGTGCCATCTTGATTGTTGGAAATAGAGTCATTAGTGTCTTTGAATCTAATCATAGTAGAGAACCAATTCCACAAACCCCAGAACCAATCCAAAAATCTCATCCTTGGTAGTGGATGTGGCTCAAGCAGTGAGCACCTGCTTCTACATGGGAAGCCCGGGTTTGGTTACCTGTGTCTCCTATAAACAAACAACAAGCAAACAAATGAATAAAAAAACAACTCAGGGGAGCTGATGTGGCTCAATGGTTGAGCTTCCCACTCATGAGGTCATGGGTTTAATCCCTGGCCCTGGTATCTCAAAAAAAAACAAAAACAAAAACAAAAAAAAACCTCATCCTTAAGATTCAATTTATTAAGAACCAATCCCAGTAACAAAGCTGTATTAGGGCTCTTTAGGGAAACAGAACTGACAAGAGATAATCTTTATGTAATATGAAATTTTAAAAAAATTATCTCACATGACTATGGCAATGCACAAGTCCAAATTCTGTAGGGCAGAATTTGCAATCTGAACTTCAGCCGCATTTATCTTTGTTAATCAGAGGTCTCTGGACTGAGAATCTTTGTCTTAGAGGTGCTCATCATCCAGTGGGGGAGAGAAACATAAAGCATTAGCTATAATATAGCATGATAGCATTATTTATGGACAAAGGGTTAAGAAACTCAAAGAAAAAAAAGATACAAAAATTGTCTTCCTTCTTTTCATCTCCTGTAGAGTAGATCGATTTGTGTTTGGGGAAATTGTCCAGTTACAAGAATTATGCTTTTTTTTTTTTTTTTTAACCAATGACCAAATGACCAAAACAGACATTTAAAGGACTACTAAAGACCATTTAACCTGGGTTTTCAATTGACTTTAGTTAGTCTAGATAGAAAAAAACAAGCTACCACCTATAGACTTTCAAAGTTTCCAAAGTTAAATTTATATTTAATATTGAATGGGTTCATTAGCCCAAACAATGTAAATTTCTAGCTGAGTTGCTAAAGAAAACAAAGAATTATAGATTATTAGAAGATAAATAGATGTTTCCTAAGAAAGGAAGTTGGGGTAGCGTATAACCAGTAAGAGAAGAGCATTGAGAAAAGCATGTAGCTTTTACAAAACTGGTGTTTGTGGGACCAGTGGAAAGCATGGTGGCTAGAACCAAAGAATAATGGGTCCATGGATTGGAGAAGAATGATCAAGGATGAGATTGGACTAATTTAGTAGGTTAGGACCAGATTGTGAAGAGTTTTGTATGGTATATTAGAGAGTTTTTGTTTCATCTTATAATCAAAGATCTAAAAGAAGTTTTTAAGCAGTTTTTTTGTTTCTTTGTTTAGTAAGATTACTATGGTAACATAGCACTGTGGGGTGTAGACTTGAATGGGAAAAAAGTGGTAACCAAGAAGGTAAAAAAATTCTTTAAAAATCATGAAAAAGTATTTCCTAAAACTGATACAGTATTGGATTGAGAGATGGCAGGTGTAAGAAGAAACATGATGTAAAACTGGCATAAATTGGTGACATATAAGGACATCTATGATCTATTTTAAATGCTTCTGCTGCTTTACTGAAACTTTGTTCCACAAACTCATCATCATTAAAGAAACTTAAAAACGGATTTTTAGCTTATTGGTAGATGGTGATTCTTTTACCTGAAATCAAAAATACAAGAATGAGAACAGGCTTAGGGGGTATGTAATCAGAAATGATGAAAATTCATTTTGGTACCGGGAGTGTTTGAGGAATTTGAGGTATGTCCAAGAAGCAATCAAATGTAAAACTATAGAGAGATCAAAACTGAAGATACGGTTTTGAGAGACATCAAATTTCGAAGGTAGTTGTAAACATTAGGTAAATAAGATTATTCTAAAATTAGATAGGCAGATGATAGATATGTAATAGATGTATCATCTACCTAATATATGTTTAAAGTGAAAAATTATATTATATATATAATATAGTTAAAAGTGAAAAATGTATATAATATAGTTAAAAATGAAATATTTGATGTTAAAAGTGAAAAATAATGAACCAAAACCTATGGAACTCCAATATGAAGGAGAAGACTCCAGATAGAAGAACTCAACATTAGTGGTCAGAGCGCTAGGGAAAAGGTCAGAAGAGAAAATAGTCTTAAAACCAAGAATGGAGAAAATTTTAAGAAGTAGAGGATGGGCAAGTAAACACTGTACATGGAAATCAAATAGTGCTGAAAACAGCTTACCAAATATAGTGATCATGAGTTTGTTAGAAAATTTAAAGTGTTTCAGTAAAGCACCAGAGGCAGGTTAAATAGAAAATAGATGTCATGTCATTAGAACCTTACTTGTACAAGGGACAAGTGGTATAGTCACATAACTTGAGTGAGAAATAGTACAGAGTGATGCTATTTTGCGGTAAGAGATATTATTTTCTATGAACTAGATTAATCTCTAGTTACCAATTCCAGAACAGATGAGGTGGCATCATGAGTATATTCAGAAAACTTAGGGATGCCTGAATCCTGCCTTGATTCAAACAATTCTTTTCCCTTTCAGTTCTTCAATGTAGATATAGGTGCCACAGTAGCAAAATAGCTTAACATTTTTGTCATTCCAAGGCTAGATTTTGGCCACAAATTTCAATGTAGAATTTCTGCCAAATGGACCACATAGAGAATTACTTTATACAATATTTGGTCTACTGAAATAGCCTCTTAATGAGGTAGGCTGTAGAGTCAGCTCAGCCTTCCTTAGGTCTCCTCTTTCCCCAGAATTCAAACTAAGTTTCCTATGTAGAAAGGTAAAACATCCCCATGAGTTGTTGCTTTTAGGCAAAAGTCATTACTGTCATGCAAGACAAGAACTCATCTTAAGAAAGCTATAAAATTACCAAAGGACATTTTAGCCTACAATTAAAACATTTTAGAGCATGTGTTCTTCACAAGCAAGAAACAATGTGGCATGTCTCTGGAAATGAAGTGGAATTCACTTTGATTTCACAATAATCATATGTGCCTGTTTATTCCATCAAATTTTGTACATTTGCTTGTGTTCTTTCTTAAAACAAAATACAGGTAGAAAAAATTACACAATCTTACATCTAATTTTAAAGTAAACCTCCTTATAATGAAAGCTGACAGTTTGATTAATTTGATTCCATAATGTAAAATAGAAGAGAGATTTGCTCTTTTTTTGTTTTTGGCTACAAGCTATTCAAATTGGCAGGTAACTCGATCAATTCCTAATTATAAAAGAAATGTTGTTATTAAAATAATTTTAAATAGATAATCCAAAGGTCATTTAAAATATATGTTAAAATATATATTTAATACTTTTACTAAGAATAAGCCCAATTTTAAAATAAATACTGACACTACACTACAATTCATGAAGATCAAAGGAGGAAGAAGACAGAAAGCTAAACAATTTCTCCTCCCTCCTTATTGCTCAACCAAACCTTCCTCTTACCTCAACATCTTTCTTACAGACTCTTCCCTAGAAACCCGAAAATGAATTCACTGTTTCCAATTATATGCATCTATATTTGTCATGCTCTTACTTTTTTATCCAAGGACTAACATGGAGCTAAGTATGTTGGATGCATGGGTAATAGTGCCTGCTGAGCCCATCATTCTGTTCTCCCTACTTACAGAAGACTGTGGAAGGTGAAGATATTTGGCTGATTTTTTTGTACATGGTCACTTATTGTACCATTTTGGGTTCTTATCTATTGGATGAAATGGCATAGTCAAATTGCTTTGCCCAAATAGGATCATTGGTAATTGTATAAATGAATTTGTATGGTTTTCTTTGGAATTTAGACAAGAGAATGCAAAGAAGTTTACTAATTCGGTAGCAAGAAGAGGAAGAACAGATACACAAAGAGAGCAGAGAGCATCTCTGAAAGCATAACTATTTAAAACAGCAGCCTACAAACTTTTTGTATAAAGGGCCAAATAAGAAAGATTCAAGACTTCACAGGCCATATGGTCTCTGTTGTAACTACTCAACTATCCCATTGTATCAAGAAAGCAGGCATGTACAATATGCAAGCAAGTGAACATGACTGTGTTTGTGTTCCAATTATACTTCATTTACAAATACAGGTAGTGAGCCAGATTTGGCCTCCAAGCCCTAGTTTGCCAACCCCTGCTATAGAGTGGTATTGTCCAATAGAAATATAATATAAGTCACATATGTAATTAAAAAATTTTCAGTAGCCACATTAGGAAGTTAAAAGAAGCAGGTAAAATTCATTTTGTTAATACATTTTATTTAATTCAATATGTCCAAAATGCTATCATTTCAAAAAAGTTATTGAAAAAGTTGACATTTCTTTTTCCCTACCAAGTCTCTGAAATCTGGTGTGCATTTTCCCTTTACATCATATTTCAGTTTAGACCAGGCACATCCCTGGTGTATATATTTTATTCAGTTTACCCTTTTCATTATTTGAGTAGACAGAACATTTCTTGAGAATGAGGGCTTTGTCTTACATGTTTTTTTTTAATTCCACGGCTCTCCTTCACACTTATTTGATTCCATAGTGATGCTCAATAACTATTTGAGTGTTGCATTCAATAAAATAATTTTTACATATAACATTCCTTTATAAAAAATATATATGTTACTTTAAAATAAATTATTTAACCCTAATAATATAATCCTATGTATTAGGTAACTAAAACAAGAAAGATGAAATAATTCAAGCCTCTGATCAAGTAATAGAGAAACCACTATGTAAACCAGTGAGTCCAGTAAAAACAGGAGGAAGAGATCATATCTACTTGCTTTCTTCAGAAAGGCAGTTATTCTTGAGCAGGGTCCTGGAAACTGGGTAGGTGTTTCTTATGTATATCAGTTGTTTATAGTGGTAAATAACTAAGCCTGTTTAAACAATGCCTTCTAATCAAGAGTACTAGGGAGAAAGTTATTTTTAAAAAAAGAGAGAGATCTATTGACTAGCTAAATACTGGGTATTCAAAGTTTTTTCAGGCCATTTAAATAACTTTAAATATGTACATATTTTAGTTTTATTTAAAAGAAACAATTATCCCATCCAATGCCTGTCAGTTTATTTATCTGCCATCTCTATAAGAATAGAAATATGGAAAACTATTGTCACCACAAAATTTAGAATCTGTTTCAGATATCTAAATCCTTTTACTATTTGGGATTAAGAAAGTTGAGTATGAATGGCTTTGATGACTCATGTTTAAAACATATCCTTATTTTAAAGATGATGAGATCTGTAATTTACAGATCTGAATGCTTTACAGGTGCAGAATATTTCAAAATCTATCAAGAAGAGAGCATGTTTGCTAAAGAAACTACACCTCTGAAGTTTTGAATCCGGCTGACCTTTTCTACTTTTGGCTTTTTCAAGATAAATGACTGCCAAGAGTGACTAAGTTTTAGGGGAAAGAAAATAACTAAGGTGGTTCAGAATTCGGAGGGACTTAGGGACAGAAGGCATTTCCTTTTATCATAAGAAACCCTTGCCAATGCCTGATCATTCTGGTGATTAGTTCAAGCTAATCATGGATGAGTCATTAAGTCAGTCACTAGTTTACTCTAAGGCTAATCTGCATCCACCTGGAATATTAAGATAGGAAGGAGGAGACCACTGTGTTTCATTTAAAACAATATTTTGCTTTTAAAAACCTCAGGTTTTCATATGTATCCCACTGCATGGACAAATAAGTTCAAGTGAATAATAACTTCTCATGAAATATTCAAAATTAGTAATTAAAAATTTATTCACTGGTTGTCTCATTTGATCTTCCAAAATGTATACTTATGGTGGTTGTTATTGACTCTTTTTCAGTTTAAATTGGATTCATAAGCAAATTATAATATGACAGTAAGGTGCTAAGAAACGGTGCCAATCCAAATATTTCGGGCTCGACTGCCACAGTAACACCAACCATTTAGTAAGTTACTATATGCTAAAATAGCCACATACTGTATACTGTCATTTAACCTTAAATCTCTCCTGCAAGTTACATCTTCTGGGCAAATAAAGAAACTGGAGCATAAAGAGTTTTACATAACTTGCCCCAGTCTGCAGTAAGTGGCAGAGTTGGCCTTCATTTATTTGTTCATTCAATAAATATTTATTGAGTTCTTTTTCCAAACTTGGCACTGTTCTGCATCTGGGATATTGCAATGAACAAACCAGACAAAGCGCTTGTCCTTATAGAGGATCTTCTAATAGAGATAATTTTAAAAGACATACAAACAAATATATAATACAGCATTGTAATGTGATGGTGTTATGGTGAGAAATCCAGCCAGGTGAAGGGATTCAGTTTAAAAGGTGTGCGATTTTACATGTGGAGACATGGCCTCCCTGTTAAAATGACATTTGAGCAGAAATATGAAAGACAAGATAGTGAGGTGATGCTTAAGTTCATGTGTCAACCTGGCCAGGTGATGGTGTCCAGTTGTTTGGTTAAGCAAGAACTGGCCTGATTGTCACTGTGAAGACATTTTGTGGACTTATTTCATTAGTAAGTTGATTGCATCAATAGCTGATTACATCTATAATCAACTGAGGAGATTGCCTGCAACAGTGAGAGAAGTCTCATCCAATTAGTTAAAGTCAGAAGAGAGAATTTCCATCTCTGTTTCAGCCAGTCAGCTTCTACTGGGGAATTCACTGAAAACCATCAGTGTTCCCAGCTTTCAGACTGTCCTACGGAATTTGTACTTGAGTATCCCCACAGTTGCATGAGACAATTCTTACAAGAACCCTCATACTATTTACAGGCATCTCCTATTAGTTTTATTCCCTAGAGAACCCTGACTAATACAGTAAGTGTTCCAAGAAGAGGAAACATTAAGGATTTAGGGTCTAATGAGGAAACTTGTGCGTGTGCAAGCAACACCAAGGAAGCCAGTGTGCCTGGAGTGAATTGTAGAGTGGTCAGAAATGATACTAGAGAAGTCATAGGGACAAGATTGCATAGGATCATAAGGACATTAAAGAAAGTTTGGATTGAATTCTCAGTAAAATGGCAGTAATCAGAGCTAACATGACACAGTTACAGTTGCAGAGTCAAGTTCAATGTAAGGTGAATTGTTGCCTGATCAAAGTGTTCTTCCCTGATAACTAAGACTTCTAACCTATCAGAGGCTGAAGCAAAATTTCCACAAATGAGCTGCTGAGAGGGCCTCTCCTTCTTCCTTTCTTCGATTCGCAAACCTGAGAACAGGTCAAAATATATCAGCCACTGGTTTAGTATATATTCTGCATCCAGGATGACTACATCTCACACCACAGGGTATCTTTCCAGAGATTAGTGTCTGATGAGAATGTAACACTCTTTCCATCATTTTATTAGGTCAGATGCTGCTGAATGATGGGATATAAGGTAAGACCAGTGGTTATTTTATGTTATGTCCCGCAGTTTTTGTATTTACTTACCTTAAAATGACTGAGGTCATGTTGGATGAGATCCCATTGTCAATAATTCAGACATTCTGTAAACATATAGATGACGGTGCTGGCAATTAAGATGATCCCAAATCTGGAGTAATATCGACCCCTTTCAAGGGAAAGAGTTTCAATGTATACCAGTTTGGCCATTAAAGCAAGGGCATTAGATAGATAAGCCTTGGAGAGAGGGATCTGTTAAACCTTTGCATAGGCTCCATCATACACACGATATTTAAAGTGATAGGATTAGATGAACACATCTAAGGAGTGAGGATAGGTAGGTAAGAAATGTCTATCTCTTTTTCTTGCCCTAAGGATTGAGCATTCTGTCATTCAAAAATCAAGAATATGAGAAGGAACTAGCAGAGAAGGTTGAGGAGGAGTGGGCGTTGAGGCAGCAAGAGAACAAAGAGTGTCATGTCCTGAAAGCCATGTAAAGGAAGTATTTTAGAAGCCTGAGTTGTGATTATAAGAGTGCCAGCATATATTATAAAATTAAACACAGGCAAAATATGAGAGCAAACTCAATTCCAAAACCACTTTGAAGAATTTCCATTTTTATATGTGAAATTTAAAAATATAATTAATACTCACTTTTTCCTGTCTGAATTTTTCTGCATAGCTGGCATTAAAATGACTGTCTTTTTATTTGTGGTTGTATGTAAATATATGTAAATATATATATATTTACAGCACTGCTGAGAGAAAAGATACCTTTCCTTTATATTAAAGGTAACTAGGGATATGAAATCAACATTTATGCAGAAGTGATAAAAAATGATTGCTTTGGTGTTAAGTTCTTCAGTACCCTACTTGAGGCAACAGAGAATGGATCTGTGTGACTGCAAATGTATTTCAATGAAATTTATTTAGGAAAAATATAGAAAATTCTAAAGTGAAATGTTACATTGAGAGTTAATAAAAATCATGAATAATTTGAGGAATCAAATAACATTTATCTAGTGGCAAATGGAGGAACCATTGGCAAAAAATCAACTTAACCAAATATGATTCAAGTTTTAAGGTTTAAAAAAAAGCAAAAAAAAACAAAAGTCTCATGCAAGTCTTAACTCGAGTCTTCAGAGTAAAAGGAAACTCTGGCCTATTCTGTCAGGTCTTTCCTGATTTAGGGAGAAAGGAATGAAAGGAGAGTGGGAAGGAAACTTACTTTATAAGTCTTTACATTTATTATCTGCCAATCTGCATAACACCATTTCCTAGGTAAAGAAAATAAGGCTGAAAGAATTTATATCATTTATTGTCAGTCTCACAATCAATTACACAAAGCTGACTTTGAAATCCAGGACAATTTAATCATATATTCTATTCTTGTGTTTAAATTGGGGACTGTAATTTTTTTCAAGTATAAGAACTCTGTTTCAATGTTAAAAAGGTTTG
>JAQZBX010028228.1:7674-27992 GCA_029593785.1 Cabassous unicinctus | reverse complement strand
TGCCCTCACAAGGAGGCCTCGGGACGCGAACCCGGGCCTCCCATATGGTAAACGGGGGCTCTATCCACTGAGCCACACCCGCTTCCTGTGAAAGTTTAAAAGGAGAAATTCTCCCATAGAGCACTTATGTCAGTATTTATTTTGTAAAAATTCACTTTAGTGGTTGTTAAAAAACCAGATCTGCTGAGTTGTGGACATATGAGAATTTATGTTCAGGCAAGGAAAATATTTTCTCTTTGTTCAGTAATTGTGCCCAGATTTTGAAATTTAAAATGGGATCTTGTGAAATCAACATCACATTCTTAACAAAGAACTTATTTTTAAGCAACTTTGAATATATATTTTGCATACTAATATACTAAAATTAATGATCTGACCCCAGTTTCTATCTTCCTTCTGCATAATAACAAAATAAATACCAAGTCATAGACCTGTAGCCAAAGTGAACTCCTTCCCTGGATCTAGAAGAGATTAGAATCCTAGAGGACACACCATTTAATAAAGGGGAGCACAAGGCAACCCTTGACCTGTCTGTCATCCATCTCCAGGTAGCCCTTCCTTGGGAAATTCCACGTTGCAGAAAAATGGGGATCTTTTTATCCAGCACAGAGCCTGAAATTGATAATGAAGATAAGGATACATTTTCAGACACTGAGAAACTATGCCACAACTGGCAAGGACTTTTTTTTTTTTCCCAAGGTCATTTTGATAGCAAGAAAGTTCAGGTTAGAGGGTAGGCAAAATGGTCCTGAAACATTCTCTTCCAGCTGGATGGTAATCTCATTAAGTTTCAAGTTACTCAACCTCTCACGGCCTTAATGTCCTTACCTGTGAAATCTGGATAATAAAAGAGAGAATAAAGCCTCATGGAGTTCCTGGAAGAAGTGCTTAGCACAGTGACCGACTCTTAGGATATATGTGGGCAATGTATGTCTGCTATTCTGTCAACTGACACACAGTAGGTACTCAATATACAGTATATCCACTGAATGAATGAATGGACTTTCAAATCAACATACAGAGTTATATAAATATAGCTTTCAGTCTGAGTCTCTGGAACTATGAAATCAGAATAGTGTGCCTATCTTGAACCTTGTCCTTCCTTCCTGAACTATAATTTGCTTGACGTCAACTGTCCCAGTTCTGTTTGAGGTGAAAGGCTGGCACTTTGGTCTCCAGCCCATTTCATCACATTTAAGTCTGGTATCTCTGTTAGAGGAATGCTCTGGATCCTGGGCTTCTGGGTTCTTGGTTTTTGTCGCATAAAAGAATTTAAGGACATGCCATAGGGTAGGCAAGGGAGCAAAGAGTTTATTAAGAAACAAGAAAAGAGTACGTAATCTGAGACAGATTGCTGGCGTGCTGCAGCGTGAATCATGCATGTGGGACCCTGGGTTAGGCCTTTTAAGACCTTTCCTCCTCCCCCTTCCTAATGTTGGGGAGGGGACCCAGCTGTTTGTTGTACTGATTGGTTGAGTTATGATTCCCGCCTGTTAGCTCTCAGGGGACCAATGGGGAGGCCTGTTGTTTGGAGGTATCTGGGGCTTCTCCAACCTGCTTACCAGGAAAGAGTTCCAAATGGGACCTCCTGGCGAGGGTCCCTCCAGCTTTCTCAGTAGCAGAGGGCTTTTGGGTGGGGTCTCACAGCCATGTTTTCTGCCAGCCATGTTCTCTGCCGGGTCTCAGCCGCCTTTCCTCTTTCTTTATACTAACCTGCCTCATCTCTGTTATATCTTAACAACAAAATTTGCATCCCATATCTAAATTGGGAGGAGTGCTAAAACCTAATGAAATAGTAACTGAATATTATTTAAAGTGGAAACTTGACATTAATAAGAAGTGGTACCATAACCTTTAAACCTTTTACTTTCATTTTAAATTACAATTTATTAGTGCCTCAGTTTTGATGACTCTTTCACACATTTATTTAAAGAAAGAATTTGCAAAATTCAGGGGCAAGTTTTGATAGCTTCACTATTTCTTATGGATGTCTTTGGTAGTTTACATATTCTTTTAGGAGAGTCTTCCATACTTGTCCAACCTCCAAACCTCAAAATCACTGAAGTGTACCTACTCAGCCTTGTTTTTATTCATTGTTGGCCCTAGCATTACATTACCTTGGGAAACTCTGAATTTTATTTTGTAGTTACTTCCCAACTTTAAAAAGAATACTATTGCAAGTCAGTAAGTATGGTAGAATCTTCATATTTACATATATTGATCAATTAGGGGAAACAGAAAATGTTAGTATTCCCACTTTAATCTTAATTCTCTTGTCAAATAGGTTGAGATGCTTAATAATGACTAAGAATTTTTAAAAATAAAAACTGTAAATTAATTATTAAAAAAAACTTTGATGAAACTTGGAAAAAGCAATTTAATTACTGGATTTATAAGCAAAAATTTATCCAGATAGAGACGTGAAGAGTTTGGGGTTTTCCAGGTTTGATTGAGTGAAAAAGTCATAGCAAATTACATTTCCTATCATTTTGGAATTACCAGGCTGTACTATAATGGTACAGGATGGAGGTTATGCTGCCTTGCCTACAATTAAGGGAAGCAAAACCTGATTTGAAATCTCAAGAACAGTGACTCCTCTCATGTATATAACTATATAATTAAAGCCATTTCCTCACTTTATATGAGGTCCCACAGGAAAAGACTTTTAAAACAGAGGGTAAAAAATACCTCTTTGAAGTATCAACAAGCCTCAAAAATTAAGGCTAGGGTGACAACAACCTTGCATAATATTGAGTGACATACTATATGAATTATCCAGAGTTCCCAGGGAAATATGTATACATATACAAGATTATAGGAATCGGCCTATGTGACCTTGGGAATAGGCAAGCCCTAATTCTGTGGGTGGGGAGCAAGTTGGGAACTTTGATGAAGGTTTCAATGAATTCCCCAGGAGAAGCTGGCTGGTTGACATGGACATGGAAATTCTTTCTGACTGCTGAATCATCAGTTCTCCCTCTAAGCCTTCAATTGATTGGATAAGACTTCTCTCATTGCTGAAGGTAATCTCCTTTATTGATTGTAGATGGAATCAGCCATAGATGAAATCAACTGACTAATAATTTAAATCCATGAAATACTCTCACAATGACAATCAGGCAAGTGCTTGTTTGACCAAACAACTGGACACTATAACCTAGTCAAGTTGACATAAGAACTTAACCATCACACTATATGATTTCATTTACCTGAAGTTCAAAACCAGCAATAATATTCTATGCTGACAGAAGTCAGAATAGTGGCTACTTTGGGGTGGCTGGGTTGGGGGGATGGGATGATTGGAAGGGGCCATAATGGAGTGCCGGAAATTTTCTGTATCCTGATTTGAGTGGTGGTTACATGAGGTGGTGAATGCCACTGTACACTTAAGATTTGTACACTTTGGTAAAAGAAGCTACACCTCAATTTAAAAAGTAAGGCCTTGATCACGTAATAAAGGAAATACTGAGTGTGAAATGAAAATTCTATTTATTTATTTTTATTTATTTATTTTTAAAGATTTATTTATTTATTTATTTATCCCCCCCTTGCTGCTTGTGTTTTACTGTGTCCATTCACTGTGTGTTTCTTCCATGTCTGCTTATATCCCCCTTGCTGTGAGGTCCTGTTGCATCAGCCTACCGCGCTGCGCGGGCCGGCCAGCTCTCACAAGGAGGCCCCGGGAAGCGAACCCAGGGCCTACCCGCACGGTAAACAGGGGCTCTATCGATTGAGCCACACCGGCTTCCTGCTGTGAGGTCTTGCTGCTTCAGCCCACAGGCGCGGGCCGACCAGCCTGCCCTCACAAGGAGGCCCTGGGAAGCAAACCTGGGGCCTCCCATATGGTAAACGGGAGCTCTATCCATTGAGCCACACCCGCTTCCCTCTATTTATTTAATGAATACTTAGTGTCTACGAGGTATCAGGCATTCTTCTAGTACTTCAGGATACAACACTGAGCAAAAAATAGAAATGAAACCTGCTTATAGACTATGGAGTCAGGAACCAACTTTTCCAGCCAGTTTTAGCCATTCAGGTATCACTAGCAACAACTTGGAGTTTAAATTTTCAACATATATTTATTTTCTATAATCAATCCTACAAATAAACCTATCATGGCTTTGCATATGAAAGTCTTTATAAATAAATTCTGCCTATTCTTATATGCCCACTTCAATTTCTACTTTTTCCACAAAAAAATCTCCTGCAGCTAACAGTGGCCTATCTTTACTTGTACTCTTTTGGCACTCATAAAAAGTATCACACAATTCAGCACTTAGTGGTTTTTAAATAGTCTTGTGAGTGTCAAATTTGTCTCCTACCCTAATTGTAAATTCTCTAAGTTCCATGAGAATAGAGATCATATCATAGCTTCCCTTGGAAAGTTTCAGTGCTTAGCAAAGTGTGGGTTTCATGATATATGCTTAATTATTGCTTGAGGGAGAGTGAATGAAAACTTCACTTCAACCATATTAAGTATGCTTAAGAATAGTTTACCCATGGGAGTGGATGTAGTTCAGTGGGTGAGCTCCTGCTTCGCATGTAGAGGTTCTAGGTTCAATCCCCGGTACCTCCTAAAAATAAAATCACCTGGCAAACTTAAAAAGCAGATTTCTGGGGCTTGTCCCCCAGTTTAAAACAAAAATAAACCTAGCTCCCATTCTCACTTTGAACTGGTTTCGGGAAGAGTCCCCCAGTTCCTGGCTTGTATACTCTCAATAAATCACCTTCTCACTGGGAAAAAAAAAAAAAGTTTAAACTTCAGGAAAAAGTAATCTTTAAAATAATTAATAGCCAGCATTTTATTTTGTCATTTTCTACTAGCATACTTTTTAGGTGCTTGAAAAAGATAAAAGTTATTCTTGCCATTCTGTTCTGTTCTCTGTGGCTCAGTTCTGATAAGAAGTAGAGAGGCTTTCCTTATCTGTTTATTACCACTATGTTTGCTTTAATTTACAAGCAGCCACATCTTGGGTGAAACATTTGTTTTTTCCAAATATCTCTTTACCTTTCATGGTAAAAGAACTTCTGAATGTTAGGTGAGTAAACAGATGCTTAAAATAAAGACTACATTCCCCAGCTTCCTTTGCAACTATGTATGTCCATATGACTAAAGTCTGGTAAATACATTGTGAAGTGACAGGTGAACTTTTTTCTCATGTTCAAAAGTGTCCCTTTTTGCTTCCTCTTCCTTTAGACTGCTTCTTGGAATACGGATATGGTTGTGAGTCATCTTGGACTATTAGATGACAACAAATGGTAAGAGTAACATTTTAACAAAAGAGAGGTGTCTGGGGTCCTAGATGATCAAATGGAGAAGGCAACTACAACATTACAGGATTACCCATCACCAGCCTTTTGCTTGCCGGGCAAACTCTATTGTTTAAGCTATTGTTATTTGGGGGTTCATTTTATACAGCCTAACCAATATCTTATCCATTGGGGAGATCATAGAATGGTAACAATTGGCAAGAAATGATTCATTCCTTCCCACACAGTACTTTGAGGAATAAATATATTTCACCCCCAAACTGAGTGGCTTATTTGCTTGTATAAGAAAGTCAATCTAGTTTCTTAAATCAAAAGGCCTCTAATCACATTTTTGAAGCTAACTACCCCAAACTTCTTTCCTCCAAGTCCCATTCACACACACAAACATATACCAAATGTATAGTCATACTGATCATGGGATCTTGCCTGGCATTTGGGCAACTAATTGGATACCAAGTTAAATTAGCCAATAAGAATTGTGTGACTTGTCGCTTTCATTATCACCCGATCTGTGTTTACATTAACTTGAAATTCGTTACTTTTAAAAACTTAACCTATGACTGCATCCTTGAAAATAGGCTTTTGTTTGTATTTTGTATTATTTTATGAAAATTTAATATATTTTACTATCTTGTAGGAAGTAGGAAAAGTAGTCATGCACTGAAAAACAATTCATAATTTCAAGGCTGGCAAATGAAACATTCCTTTCAGATTGTATATTCAACTATGAAATTTTTATAGATATACATTCCTCAATACTTAAGATTTTTCCTTCATTTTCAAGCATGCTCCACTTCTTCCAGAAAAAAGTCCTTCTACCAAAGCTATTCTTAGTGCTTTTGAGTGCATCCTTGTCTGCCTTCACCTCACTGTTTCCTTACCTTTCCTGGTATCTTCTGGCTTTCCCCTCACCTATCAATATTTCACTTTTTTCTATCTTAAAAACAAACACACAGACAAAAATCTTTTTCTGGACCTTGATATTTCCTCCATGTATTGCCCTCCTTTTCTCTTTACTTTATTTGACAAAAGCAATTACCATCACTATTTTCATTTCTCATTTCCTCTCTTACAAATATGAGAGTAATCTGATTCCATCTCTGTCAGGTTACTAACATTGCTTTCAATTCATCAATCACCTAAGTTTTCAAAACACGCAATATTGCAGGTCTGAAAATATCTGTATTTTGTTCTCATAATTGATAATTTGACTGAGTATAGAATTCTAGATTTAAGAATATCTACCATTAAAACTTTGAAAATAGTGTCATTGTTCTTCTAATTTCCAGTGCTGTTGCTATGTCTGATCTTTAATTATTTGCTGATAACATTTATGTTTAGAAACTTTTGGGATTTATTATTATTGATTATTCAAAGATTTTATTATTGGTATTATATGGTAATGATTCTAGGTATGGGTATTTTTTCACCCATTATTCTGCTATCCTGAGTTCATTCAATCTGAAAAGTTTTCTTTGGGAAAAATTTTGTGATTAAAAAAAAATAATTTTCTCATTAAAAAAAAAAATATATATATATATCTCTTTCTCCTCCACTAGTTGAATATTGAGTCTGTTGGACAGGCTCTCCATGTCTCTTATCTTTCTGTCACATATTCTGTCTATATCTTTGTGTGTTATGCCCTGCGGACTACAAAGAGGACAATGGTAGTTTGAGTTCAGTGAAGCATATTTCACTAAAAGTCAGTGCTGGGAAATGGATGTGGCTCAAGTGATTGGGCTCCCATCTACCATATAGAAGGTCCAGGGTTTGAATCCCAGGGCCTCCTAATGAAAGGCAAGCTGGCCTGTGTGGCGAGTTGGCCCAAGTGGAGAGCTGGCCCACGCGGAGTGCTGGCCTGCACAGAAAGCTGACACAGCAAGATGATGCAACAAAAAGACACACAGAGGAGAGACAATAAGAGATGCAGCAGACCAGGGAGTTGAGGTGGCCTAAGAGATTGAGTGCCTCTCTCCCACTCCTGAAGGTCCCAGGATCGGTTCCTGGTGCTGCTTAAAGAGAAGACAAGCAGACACAGAAGAACACACAGAAAGCAGACAGCAAGTGCAAAACAATGGGGGTGGGGTGGGGGGTGGGGGGTGTGGAGGTGGAGAAATAAATAAACCTTAAAAAGAAAAAGCCAGTGGTATCTAATAGAAATATATGAGCCACCTACATAATTTAAATTTTATAGTAGCCACATTTAAAAAATAAAAAGACAGGGGAAATTAATTTTAATAATGTACTTTATTTGACCCAATATATCCCAAATATCCTTTCAACATGCAATTAATATAAGAATTGTTAAGATATTTACATTCACTTATTCATACTAAGTCTTCAAAATCCGATGTGTACTTTATACTTATAACACATCTCAATTTTGACCAGCCACATTTCATGTGTCAGTAACACATTTGGCTAGTGGCTACCCTACTGATCAGGGCAATTCTAGGCATAGTCTATTTTCACTTTCCTCCTCTTAGGCCTCTCAAACAATGATCTGTCATGTGAATTCCTAGTACTTATTAACACACCATATTATCATGTAGTTTCCTTGCATTACTTATTTTTTGATGCATCTGTCTTATCAGCTAACTTGTAAACTCTCTGAAGGCCGGGACTACAGACTCATTGTATGTCACTTTAACAAAAGCACCAACTAATTCTTCTCTGGATTAGTATGAATTCCTGTTAACTGACCATTCAGTCTACTTGAAGTCAAACCCAGTGGTCAAGCATCCCACATCCTAAGGCAGACAACTTCTTTAGTTCGTACTAGAAGGGGGTTCTTCTTTTCAGGATCTGAAATTTGTCTCCTTGAAGTTTTCATCTCTTGGGACCACACAAAACAAATGTACTTCACGTGGTAAGTCTTTTCATCTTTGAAGAGAGTCCCAGTAGCTTTCTCTTTTCTGGGCTAGTCCTCCCAAGTTCTATCAATATTTCTTTACTTGTCATTGTTTTGAGTACCCTTCATCATGTTATTCTTCCCTGAAATAATTCCAACTTGTTTGAGGTTTTAAAGTGCCCAATCTTGAACTGAGCACAGCTCTTCATGTGGTCTGGCCAGTGGAGAGTACAACTGGACTACTACTGGCTGCCTCCATGAAACACAGTTCTACTAGGCCTCAGGGCACATTACCTTATGGAGAAGGGAGACCGGAAGAGGAGAGCCACCACAAATTATTAACTCATACCATCTTCGCATCCTAGGATTTTAGTCCAGTACTCTATACACATACACAGCACAGTGCCTCAGGTTGGTTAATTTTTCTTAATATCATCATCCTGTCTTTTCAATTGAGCCAGGAAATCTTCAGGCTTTCTTTGGGAGAGGGGGGTGGATGTGGGTGTGGGGGGTGTCTTCCAACCAAGGGACCGACTGTCAAGAGATGGCTTCTTCAGGAGAACTAAACTGAAATACAGAAAACTTAAGGAAAGCAGGACTTGTGACCAGGGAACCCTGTAAAGTGTCCAGCAGCAGAGGGGGATCTGGCTGGTGATGACGATGGTACTCACCCCCTTCTTCCCACAGTACGTTTATTCACACTGGCTGATTTTTTTCTCCTGTACCTTTAATCGGAATTATTTCTTCCACGTGCTCATGTTACAGAGAAGGACTTGAAGAAGACACAGTATAACCGCAGGGAAGGACTCCGGGTTATGAGCCTGAGTCGCAGGCCAGCACCGTGAGCGTTCCCGCCAGACCCCCAAAGCCCGGGAAACGCAGGTATCCGGTCCCTCCCCGCAAGCCTGCCCCTCCCTGCTTCCCCTCCGCAAGCGCCGGAGGCGGACCAGCGGCGCGCGCACACACCAGCGGACGGTGGGAGGGACGGAGGGAGGGAGCCGACGTGCCGACGTTAGCGACGCTGCGGGCTGGGCGACGTTCAGGCCAGCGCCGTTCTCGCGCGGTCGTGCTCCGCTGGCTCTGCGGGTTTGTCTCGGGGTTTGGCAGCTGTCGCGCGTCGCGGAGTTCGATTGGGAGCGACCCCAGAGGTTCTGCCGCCGGATGCGGATGAGGGCTTGGCGTCGCTACTGCCCGCTGGCATTCTCGACACTGCCCTCGCTCCCCATCCGGCGTGGAAAGTAAAAATAAAACCGAAAGGGAGGGAGGCGAGGAGGCAGGAGCGGATGGAGTGATGGGAAGCGCGTGAGCCGGCACTGAGAGGTGAGGAGGTGGAGGTGTGAGGAGGGAAGGCGCGCCGCGGCCCGGGGAAGCGAGAGGGCGGCGTGGGCACCGGGGCGGAGGCCGGGCCCGGCTAGCCCTTCGGGCGATTCTTGTTGGGCCTCAGAGACCAAACCTTGAGCTGTCATCCTTCTTGGGGCCAGAGAATGTGTGCGGGGTTTCTGACCAGCCCCTCCCCTCCTGGAGTTTGTAGGTGGAGGTGGGGAGAAAAAAATGGACATGAGTCACATATTGCCGAGGTGTTAGGCTACAACGTGACCAGATAGGTGATTTTTATTTTTATTTTTTTGCCTGTGCAAAAAATTTTTTTAAATTAGTTTGCTCCGTTACAAAGTCATGGAAACGTTTTCGTTTTCTTCATGTGGGTTTTATAGAGAAATCTGATTTCTTATAATTTTTTGCTCCAAACCGAAAAGTAAATAGACTAGGTAGGGAGTTAACTATGATGGATTATGGGTGAATTTGCCATTTGAGGAATCTATAATATCATCTTGAAATAAATATGTATTTGTGCACAAAGGAGGTATGGGTACGTGGACAGCTGTTTTAAGTAGATTTCTTATAAATTCATTTATTCGTCGATGCATGTTTTACTGTATTTTGCTACTCTTTGGTTTAAATGTAGTATGATTCTAGCGGCAGCCGAAAGTTTGATATGAACGATATCACAAGTGCAAGTCAAACTAGTAATCATATTTTCTATCTTTCCTTACCCAAGTAAGTTTAGATTGAATAGCTGCTATTCACCATCACCAGATTTCATGTTTCATAGAGATAATTTCCTGAATTTCAAAGTGAAATTTCAACTTTTGATTCCACCCTGGACTGTGCCCCTGTTAATGTTGTTTCTTATATTTTTAATGATGCTTATAGTAATAGTCTTGCATGAGAAAAATGCACAGAGAAGCCAGTTAATTGTAGGCTGCATGGTCTTACTTGTTTGAGGGAATTAATTTTTCATGGCTTAGCCTTCTTGATCCTTCCTGAACAGTTTTCTTTTGTTATTCACTTGTTTGTCCGTTCATTCATTCATCCATCTCTTCATATGTACAAAGCACTGTGCTGGGCCTAGAAGATCAAGAGAAAGTCTCTGGCCTCATGAACTTTCAGTAGTCCAGGTTCCCCCCCCCCCGGCCCCCTTTTAAGAACTAATGTTGACTTAGGTTCCTCTTCATGCGATGGATCTCTCTAGTTGACCAAAACAAGGCTTTTTACGAGAATACATTACTGTCAATATTTATTTATAACTGGCATTGAAAGAGGAACATATCACCTTACTTAAACAGCAGACCTAATTTTGCCTTTAATCAAAAAGGTAGTATATGTGCCAATTAAGAAGATAAAGTTTTTCTTTTTGCAAAGTTTGTTAAATATAAAGTTTACACTTATTTTTCCAGTCTTTACTATGGTTTAATTGATTGCCTATGTGTTAATGATTTGTAATTCATAAAAATTCTCTTCACAAATCAAGTTCATCAGGAACATGGTGTTTGTTGACTGAAGTAAATTTATTATCTTGTAATACCTTCCATGGGGAGGTAGTTCACATAAGCCTTTTCAGTACAAATTATGTCTTGATATAATGTGGTACAGTTTTAATTTATAAGAAATTGTGTACCTGAAATTGAAATTTTAGCAAACATAAACATTTATGGAAACAGAAAGGGCATAATTACCAAGAGGGAAAGAGTAATGTAACCACTAGGTATTTAGCAACCATCAGGAGGCAGGAATTATGTGTCTGTCTCCTACATAATACTGTAAAGTTATTGAAAGTAAAGGCCAAGCATGATACCTAACACATCAGAGATAGGCCCTTTATAAATGTTTATTCAACATGTGCCATCTCATTTAAGTCTTCCTTTTTTTTTTGCATATAGATGAAAAAGTGAATTATGAAGAATCTGTTGTTTGTTCAGTTTCATTTTCCTCTTATTTGTTTGCTGTTAGAATTTGTCTTACAAAACTCTTGGTAATTTAGTTGTTTCAAAACTTATTTCTTAAACTTTCTCTCTAACCTTGTGAATCACAGTTTATGCAATTTAATTAATGTTTGAGGATTCTGATCTAATCATATTTTTCAACCTGAAAGGGGCATTAGAAATCATTCTATAAATTCTCTTCATTTTACTGATCAGGAAATTGATACCCAGAAAAGCTAGCTGATTTTCTACCATTAAACCGAAACAAAAGAAACAAAACTGGCATCTGAACTCCATTATCTTTATTTTTATTCTACTTCTTCCTTCAGTGTCTTTCTGCCTTTCTTTATTGTTTTTTTGAATAGAATAGAATAGTTCTTGGGAATATTTTAACATAAAATTCCCTTTTAACTTCCTGATTTTGTTAAGTTTTGGCTAGTCCTCACTTCTGTGATTCTTCAAAGAGAATTCTTAGGAAATGCATTCATTATCAAAGGTTTGTACTGATGTGGAAAATTAGGGTAGAATCTGAAGAGGCACATGATTAAAAAACAGTTATATGTAAAAAATTTATAGTTAATACTAAGCAGTCACAGGATATGTTTTAACAAGTTAATTGCTGAGAAATACTTATAGTTGAAGAAGAGGAAGTTCATATCTAGTTATTTAATGATTAAACCAAAGGTTGCCAAACTACTGAATCAGAATTTCTGAGGGTGGTGTCTGGAAATGTGTATTTTAAAGAAATTACCCAGTTGATTCCAATGAAACAGGTTCATATTGTTAGGGAATCTCTACTTTAAACTGTATGAATGCATGAGAATCTTGCCTGATTTCTGTTCCATGAAACCAAAACTTTAAAAGAAGGAAAGTAATTTATCTCAGCATAATGATGTTGTCAGGCAAGCAATTGCTAATATTTTCTAGCATTTTTAAAGACTTAGTAGGTCATTTTGAAATCTTCAGGTGTTATTTTTGGTATTAAGTGAATGACTAGCAAGTTACTTAGTTGTATGTAGCTAAGGGATTTGATAGGGAAAACTTATATGCCATTTCAAGAGAGGAAATCTTTGCTTACCAATGAAACATCTTGTCTTTTTAGAAAAATTCCTTTACTTCTCTGGAAGTGAATAAAATGCCCAATAGGCTAATCAGATGGAACATATGAAAACGTTAAATTCTGTTCTTAAGGCTGAAAAAATAAATAAATGCAGTTGTATCCTTATTTAAGAAACTTATAAACTTTTACATAAATGATTTAACAAGAAGAAATTTATTTGAGGGTGATTTTGAAATTACAAAAATATTTTTTTAATAGATTTTTTCCCTTGTGAGCACATTTTTCTAAAATGAGATGTGCTTTAGAGTAGTATCTTTAGCACTGGAAAGGATTGCTAAATATTCTCTCTGAAAGTTCTTTAAAGAGTGAAGGAAGCTTTGCAAAATATTAGCAATATCTGTACTCTGGGGATTGAGGTGGTAAGGAATAACCTTAAATCACTTTTGAGCAGCTTCACAGATTAATGCTATGCTCTGAGTAAACATTATTCAACAAATATTTATTGAGCTCTTTGGCATAGGCAAAGACTGATACAAGGTGCTGGGGAAAATAACAAACACAGTTTCTGCACTCTTGTAGATTATAGACCTGATCCTGACTGTCAGACTCTTCAGTGTACTGACTTGAGGCAACGCAAACTACAAATGCATAGCCAGTGAATATTCTCTTGGTCATCCTGAATTTAGCAGGCTTTGTAACTGATGAGACAAGTGAAAAAGTCTGTATCTGAAGTCACCGAGTTTTAGCTATCAGCTTCGGAAAAAAATGAGTCATTAGAATTTTTTTTTTTTTTAAGATTTATTTATTTATTTATTTATCCCCCCCTTGCTGCTTGTGTTTGCTGTGTCCATTTGCTGTGTGTTTTTTCTGTGTCTGCTTATCTCCCCCTTGCTGTGAGGCCTTGCTGCATCAGCCCACTGCGCCGCGCGGGCCGGCCTGCCCTCACAAGGAGGCCCTGGGAAGTGAACCCGGGGCCTCCCATATGGTAAACGGGAGCTCTATGGATTGAGCCACACCCACTTCCCGAGTCATTAGAATTTAGCTCCAACTTTACAGATCTATTATGCTTGTATTTTAATAAACAGAACACTGGATGAACATTGCTGAAATGCTAAATCCAGTGGACATTTTACCACATTTCTTGACAGCATTTGACATGGTTGACTATAATCCCTTTCTTAAAACTCTCTTCTCTTGGTTTCAGAAACACCACACTCCTGGTTTTCACCTGGTCTCTCTGGCCTCTTACTGTTCAAAATCTCCTTTGCAGACCTTTCCTTCCATTTATCCCTTAAAGGCTTGTGCTTCCTTGCCTTTCATTATTTTTCCATAGTCTACACACTAATTCTTGTGTGATTTTACATGTTCCTGTGATATTACTGATGATTCTCACACTCACATTCTGAAATCAGATCTCTCTCTTGAATTCCACATCAGAATGTATGAAATCCCTACTGGCCATTTCTACTAAAGTCTTACAGACACCTCAAACTCAGCTTCTTTGTTTGAGATTGAATTCAGGACAGTTGTTTAACATTCTTGTCTTAATTGTTTGTTTCAGTATTTCTAATATGATTTATAATAACCTAATCATAAAAATAGGGTACTCCTTTCCCTTCTATGTTAGATCAGTCATAAAGGTGCTCTGACAAAAGTAGGCCAGGTCAGCATAAGAATGTACTCTGCATTGTTCTGAGCTGATCTGTCACTTCCTTATTAGATTTCACCATCTGCTACTCACAGTGTTGAAGACACTTTTCTTGCTACCCCAAGTCTTCTACAATTTGCCAGACATCGTTTGATGTTTACAACCACTGTCTTTATTATTCTTTGTGCTCATTTAAAACTTAATTCAAAATTTTAAATTTTGGGAAGTTTCAAAGATATGAGAAATTTCAGAAAATGATGTAATGAACAGTGATGTACTCACTGTTAATTAATTCAGGTTGATTAACACCTGTTATTTTCTTCAGGTCTTTTTTCCTTTAAAAAATGTAGCTGGGAGGTGGGGGGTGGCAGCAGATCCTAGAGTCAGCTTGTGCTCAGGGCAGTTAGTAATCACTCAGAGCTATCTAAAGCACCTGTTTGGGGGCTCCAGGAGCTCAGAAGAGCATCCTGCAACATTCTTGAAAGAATGGAAGGAGGAAACTGTCCATCTGCAGAGAAGATTCATAATTAGAGCACCCCACGCTGCAGAGGCTGGTGCCCATCCTCCACTGGTGGCACAAGCTGTCTTGGGAGCTATTCTGTGACTGGAATTGGAAGCTCCAGTTCCCGAGAACGGGGAAGGAAGAGACAGTTGGGCACCAACTTCAGCTACTGATTAGTAAATTCAGCGGACTAAGAACAGCTAAAGTTTGAACCTGTCCAAGTCGGAAAGAGGCCAGTAGAACAATAGAATTCTTGGTATTTATATATTTGTTTAATTCACAATGCCCATTGAGTTATTAATTTAAATTTAAAATTTATTTAATTTGATTTTTTATTAGAGAAGTTGCAGGTTTATGGAAAAATCATGCATAAAATACAGAGTTTCCCATATATCACCCTGTTACTAACGTCTTGCATTAATGTGGTACATTTGTTGAAATTACTGAACAGACATTTTTATAATTGTACTGTTAACTGTAGTCCATGGTTTACTTTAGGGTTCATTATTTGTGTTGTACATTCCCAAGGGCTTAAAAATTTTTTTTTGTTCTAGTAACATATTTAAAACCTAAAATTTCCCATTAACCACAGTCAAATATATGTTTCAGTGATGTTAAATTATGTTCACAATGTTGTGCTATCATCATCCCCATTCATTACCAAAACTTTTCCATCATCCCAAATCTCTCTATACAATTTAGTGATTAACTCTCCATTCCCTATTTTCACTCAGGCTGCTGGAACCTATATTCTAGTTTATGACTCTATGACCTTGCTTATTTTAATTATTTCATATCAGTGAGATCATACAATATATGTCCTTTTGGGTTTGGCTAATTTCATTCAACATGATGGCTTCAAGATTTAGCCATGTTGTTTCATGCTTCAGAACTTCATGCTTTTTCAACCAAATAATATTACGTTGTGTATATGCACCAGATTTTGTTTATTCATTTATCTGTTGATGGATTCTTGGATTACTTCCATCATCTGGCAATTGCAAATAATGCCACTATGAACATTGGTGTGCAAATATCTGTTAGGACATGCTTTCAGTTATTTTGGGTATATACCTCGAAGTGGGATTGCTGGATCATATGGTAATTTTATATTTTTCTGAGGAACTATCAAATTGCCTTCCACTGCAGCTGCACCATTTTACATTCCCACCAATAAGGGGGAGTCTTCCTATTTCTCTACATCCTCTTCAACATATGGAATTTTCTGTTTTTTTTTTTTAATAGTAGTCATTCTTGTGTGAAATGGTATCTCATCATGGTTTTGAATTTCTCCTTGTGGCTAATGATGTTGAACATCTTTTCATGTGCTTTTTGCCATTTATATATCCTCTTTGGAGAAATGTCTATTTAAATCTTTCACCCATTTTTTAATTGGGTTATCTTTTTGAGGTTGAATTGTAGGATTTCTTTATATATTCTAGATATTAAACCCTTATCAGATATGTGGTTTCCAAAAATTTTCTGCCACTGTGTAGGTTGCCATTTACTTTTAGGATAAAGGCTTTTGAGGCACAGAAATTTTTAATTTTGATGAGGTCCCATTTATATGTTTTTCTTTTGTTGCTTTGAGATCTATTTTTCCTTTTTTAATGTAAGCATTTAAAGGTATAAATTTCCCTCTCAGCACTCCCTTTGCTGCATCCCGTAAGTTTTGGAATATTGTGCTTTCAGTTTCGTTGCCTCAAGATACTTCCTAACTTCCCTTGTGATTTTTTCTTTGGCTCATTGCTTTTTAAAGAGTAAGTTATTTAATTTGCACTTATTTGTGAATTTTCGTTTTCTCCCTCTTATTGATTTCTAGTTTTCTTCTATTGTGGTCAGAGGTTGTACATGATATGATTTTAATATTTTTGAATTTATTGAGACTTGTTTTGTGACCTAACATATAGTCTATTCTGGAGAATAATTCGTGTGTACTAGAGAAGAATGTCTATTCTGTTGCTCCTAGATGAAGAGTTCTATGTATGTCTATTGGGTCTAACTGGTTTAGAGTATCGTTAAAGTCTTCTGTTTCCTAATTGGTCCTCTGGCTAGGTATTCTATCCATTGTTGAAAATGGTTATTAAAGTCTTTTACTAATTTTTTTTAAAGATTTATTTTATTTATTTCTCCCCACTCCCTCATTGTTTGCACTTGCTGTGTTACTTCATCTTCTTTGTTTCTTTAGGAGGCACCGGGAGTTGAACCCGGGACCTCCGATATGGGAGGGAGGCACCTAATCACTTCAGCCACCTCCATTCCCTGCTATGTTGTGTCTCTCATTGTGTTTTTCTTTTTGTGTCTTTTTGTTGCAGTCTTTTACTATTAATGTAGAACTATTTATCCTTCAAATCTGTCAGTATTTGCTTCATATATTTTGGGGTTCTGCTCTTAGGTGTATTTATATTGAAAGTGTTAAGTCTTCTTATTAGTTTGCTCCTTTATCCATTTTTATCCCTCATAACAGTTTTTGACTTAAAGTCTCTTTTATCTGGTATTAGTATAGCTACCCCAACTCTCTTTTTGTTACTATTTGCATAATATATTTTTTCCCGTCTTTGCATCTTCAACCTGCATATGTGTTTGAATTTAAGCTGGGTCTCTTAAAAACAGCATATAATTGGGTCATGTTTTTTCTTTAATCCATTCTGCCAATTTCTGCTTTTTGACTGGAGAGTTTACATTTAGATTTAAAGTATTTATACTGCAGGACTTTTTTCCAGCCATTTTGCTATTTAATCTCTGTAAGTCTTATCCCTTTTTTGACCCCCAGTTCTTCCATTAATGTCTACTTTCACATTTATTTTTTTTTGTATTGTGCCATATTGAGTCCCTTCTCATTTCTTTCTAGATGTATTTTTCATGTATTTTCTTTGTGGTTTCTATTGGGTTAAAATTTGGCATCCTAAATATATAACAATGATAATTCAATGATGCCAACTTGACTTCAGTAGTATACACATACACTGTTCCTATAACCCTCTCACCCCCACCTTTTTGTTTTACTTGTTGCAAATTATATCTTAATTACATTGTATGTCCAAAACCATTGATTTATAATTACTTTTTTATATAATTACATTTTAGCACCTGTAAGAAGTAGGAAATGGGGCTACATAACAAAAAATACAATACAAATAGTACCGTCATTTATAATTACCCATATGATTACCTTTACTGTAGGTCTTTATATCTTTATGTAGTTTTGATCAGCTGTGTAGTGTCCTTTCCTTTCAGTGTGAAGAATTCCCTTTAGCATTGCCTGTAGTACAGGTCTAGTGGTAATGAACTCCTTAACTTTTGTTTATCTGGGAATGTGTTAATCTCTCATTTTTTAAAGAAAGTCTCTTTGGATATAAAATTTTTGGTTGGCAATTGTTTTGTCTCAGTACATTCAACCCACTGCCTTCTTGCCGCCATGAATTCTGATGAGAAATTGGCACTTAATCTAATAATTGGGGTCCTCTTGTATATAACATGTTGACTTTCTCTTGCAGCTTTGAGAACTCTCTCCTTGTCCTTTGCATTCAACAGTTTGTCCACCACGTGTCTGGGTGTTTTTTCTCTTCAGGTTTATCCTGTTTGGTGTTCGTTGGGCTTCTGGGATGTGCCTATTCCCCTATTTGTCAAGTTTGGGGAGTTTCTTGTCATTATATCTTTGGCTATTTTTTCAGCTCCATTTTTCTCCTCCTTCTCTGTTTGGGCCCTCCATAATGAGTATTTTGGAACGCTTCATGATGTCTTAGGCTATTTTCAATTTTTTCTAGGTCTTTTTTCCTATTTCTCAGCCTGACTCATTCATTTGTATTGTGTTCAAGTTCCCAGATTATTTTCTCTGCCAGCTCCAATCTGCTGCCTAATCCCCCTGGGAATTTTTCAATTCAGTTATTGTGTTCTTCAGCTCCAGTAGTTGTTTTGGTTCTTTAAAATTTTTTTTATCTCTTTATTGAGATTCTCATATTGTTCATTATTTTCTGATACCCTTTAGTTCTTTCTCTATATTTTCATCTTCTTGAGCATATTGAAAAAATTTTTTTTGTAGTTAGAAGAGAAAAAAAATTTTTTGTAAGCAATGAAATATTTCCCATCATAGTGGATTCTTAACCTCATTCTCTGCATATGTGGCATGCTAGCTGGATGTTTTTTGGCATAATTGTTACATGTTTGACCTGGATAGCACACAGGTTGGTGTCTTCAAAAAGGCCATCCAGATAGGCCTCACTTGTCTCCTGCAGAGCACCAATAGCTGTGCTCTGGAAGTGCAGATCTATCTTGAAGTCCTGACTGAGCAATTTTTCACACCAGATACTGAAAGGAAAGTTTGCAAATCAGAAGTTCAATGGACTTCTGATAACATCTAATTTCAGGGAAACCCTGTAATGATGAAGTTTCTTAACCTCTCCAATAGAGGGCATACTCTTGTGAGTGGCTTTGTAGCCACATGCTTCCTGGGTGCTTTACCACAGGTCGATTTGTGGGCAGTCTGCTTTGTATGAGCCAGGGTCTAGATACCTCCTTACTTACCTCCCTTCTCATTTGGTTGGTGCTTGGCATGCTAGAGGCTGTGCTGGTGTTAGAGATTGATGGCAGCGTGGCCATGACTTCAGACACTGAAGATCATTTTTTAAAGTCTTTGTCCTGTATGACCACAGTCTGGTCTTCTTCTTTGATACTTTATAGATTTTTATCCTTTTTTTTGGGATGAACCATCATTTCCTATTTCTTTGTTTGTCTTGAAATCTTTTTGCACACTCTAAATTTTATTATTTTAAACTGTTAACCCTGGGATTTAGTCACTGAGCTGTCTTGTCTGTTCTTTAAGTTTGTATCCAGATAGTCATATGACAGAGAATTTCTTGAGTGCTAGGAGTTAACATAACCAAACAAACTAATTTTAAAAAACCCATCTTTGACAGTCTTTGCATTGGCTGGTGCTCTTCTTCAGAGTTCAGCCCTCTTATGAAGAAGGTCAGCCTAAGACAAATGCAAAGTGCAGGGTCTGTTTTCCAGAGGAACATATATTAGGGTGGCATGAGAATTTTGCCTTTCTAAGATAACCTGGGCTAGACCCTTTCCCACTGAACCCAGTGTAGGGAGAGTGAGAATACACACCACCTAGCATGTAGTTGACGCTTTCTATATATCTGTGCTTATTTGATTTTTGTGGGGTCCTCTTTCTGTATATTCTTCCTTTCCTCATCTGGTGCTGAAATTTTAGTCTAGCCTCTTGTCTTCACAAGGATATTTAAAAGAAGAGATTTTCTTAATCCTTTGCTGAAAGTAAAATTAACATAACTGTGGGGTCTTGTAATACAAATACTATTTGGTTTATAATTATGTGCCTGTCTAGATCTTTTTCCCACCTCTCGGTGAGAAAACTGGAGTTAATATAACCAAGTAATTAGCTGGAGGAATATGTTAGAGTATAAGAACCTCATATGAATTTCATTGGTTTTAAGAAATCATTATATATCTCACGTGGAAAATATATGTATATATTTAATTATCTTTCACTTGCTTTCTCTGTTCTTTGTGCTTTGGATGTGTTTTCTTACTTGATTGGGAAGTAATTAAAAGCAATTATATCTTGCTTAAGAGTGAGTTAGGATACAGTGAGTTTTTAAAGTAGAAATTAAGCGTAGTTAAAATTATCCTTAAAAATCCCTTAAGAGGACACCAGGTTGGCACAACATGCCGTCTTTCAGTGTGTCCTACACAGCTGTGTT
>JAQZBX010028227.1:0-27914 GCA_029593785.1 Cabassous unicinctus | reverse complement strand
TTTTTTTTTTTTTTTTTAAGCTTTAACTCCCTATTCCCTATCCCCACCCATCCCATGATAACCTATATTCTAGGTTCTGATTCTAAGAGGTTGAGAAGAATTTGCATTAAATCTTCTTGTAGTATTTCATAGAATTCCACTGTGAAGCCTATGGTCTTAGGCCTATCTTTGTTAGGAGGTTTTTAATTACTGGCACAATGTCTTTACCAGTTATTGGTTTGTTGGGATCACATATATCTTCTTGCATCAATGAAGGTAGCTTGTGTGTTTCTAAGAATTTGTCCAGGGGAAAATGGCACTGAAGTAGGTAGGCAGAGTCTGACCCTTTCACAATAAAAGTGGAAAGAAGGCAGTGATCTATCTAAAGGAGCTGCTTTGGATATATATAGAATGGGAAGGTGCTCTGAGTCATCTAGGATGGTACTGGAAAGATAAAGAAGCCAAAGGAAAACCATGAATTCCTCACCCCTATGGCTGAAAATGGCACCTATACCCCACCCTCAGGGCAAGTAGTCTTGGTTCTTCTGGCTCGCTGCTGAAAATGGGCAGGGAGGGGCATTCCCTGGGAGAAAGAGGGGTCTGGCAGAGGGTAGAGAGTGGTTTCTTTGTGGTAAGTTTGGCCAACTGAACCCCCTTTGAATCTCAGAAGAGACTGTGACCCAATGGGGAGAGAGGAAGGGAGATCCGCTCAAGCAGGCTGTCATGCCCAGCCACCCAGGGAGAGAAAGCAGCTAAATTAGAAAGACATGGGAACAGTTACCTAATCAGCTGGACTCTAGCAAGATGTAGAGATCTAAAAATCCTGGGGGAAAAGGGGCAGATAGTTCTTTGAAGACTAATTAACCTAAGGAGACCGTTTAGCTCAGTGGAGGAATTCCTGCCTTGAATATATGAAGCCCCTTGTTTGATTCCCGGGTGTCTCAAGAGAGTGATCCACTTGGTTATCAGGTATTCAGTTGATACCTTATGACAGGAAACATACAGACATGCTCTTTGTTTTAGGCTTTCTTGGATCTGTTATTTCTTTTTTAAAAGTTTGCTATTTTCAATTTTTTTTTCTTATTTTATTCACTAAAACCTGGTACAGCACCTGCAGAGGGTAGGCTGCAGGGTGATTGATTGTTGAATACCAACAGCCTGAGAAGATCTTTAGGGGCCTAAGAGAGAAGGCTGTTTTCCCTTAGTTTTTGTTAATTTTTTTAGTTTCTGCTGTTTTGTTTCTTGTTTGTTGTGTTTCCCCTTTCTTTGACCCCCCTTTTCACTGATTTTTCTACCTACTTTATTTCTTTTCTTTCTTTCATTTTTCTATCTTCTGTTTTCTGTTGTCTTTCATTCATTCCAACTCTTTTTGCTTGAACTTCAATTTTTTTTGTTTTTATTTCTCTCTCTCACTCTTTTTTCTCTGTTTTCTTTCATTTTTACTTTTTCTTTTTTTCTTTTCTTTTCATTATTCTTTTTTCTTTTCCTCACTTCTCATCATTTCAGTCTTAAATTCAGTTTATATATTTTGAACTATTTTGTTTCTCATCTCATTTTTCTTATTCCACTTTTTTATTCTTATTTCTCTGTACTTCTTATGATCTTTAACTTGTGTGAATTATTTGCTTTCCTAGGTCTTATATGGCTTCTCTTCTACCTTTTTATTACTACAATTTTCTTTTTCTCTTCTTATCCCTTTCCTTTTCTCTGCTCCTAACTTTTTTTCAATGGAACATAGACAATAGGAAGGAAATAGAATAAGAGGAACAAAGTGTCAAAATGAAACCTTACCACACACACAGCAACAACAACAAAATAAAACCATAGAATAGAAACAGAAGCTAACCAACTGAATAGACCCATCAAGATAAACAGATGCCTAGACCAACAAAAAATTACAAGCCATACTAAAAAAGAGGAAGATATGAGCAGCCTAACAAAAAAAATTAAAAAACAGGAGGAGATGCAGAACATGGAACACCTAATCAGAGATGTCCAAACAAATACCATGAATCAACTTAATGAAGTGAAGGAAGAGATTAAGATATTAAGAAGACACTGGAAGAACATGCCAAAGAAATTCTAAACATACATAAAAAGATAACAAATATGAAGGCAATGAATGGCATAATGCAAGAAATAAAAAATACAGTGGAAGCACATAACAGCAGATTTGAACAGGCAAAGAAAATGATCAGCAATGTGGAAGACTGTACCTCTGAAATCAGATAGATAGTAGAAAAGATAGATTAAAAAAAATAGAAAAAAATGCAGCAGGGATTTCAGGACTTGAAAGACTGCACAAAATGCACAAACATACAGTTTATTGGCATCCCAGAGGGAGAAGACAAGGGAAAGTAGGCAGAAGGAGTGTTGGAGGAAATAATTGATTGAAATTTCCCAACCCTATTGAGGGAAATGGATGTGCATGCCCATGAAGTGCAGCACACACCAAACAGTATAAATCCTAACAGGCCTACTGCAAGACATATACTTGTCAACTTGTCCAATGTCAAGAAAAAGAGAGAATCCTGAAAGCAGCAAGAAAAAGAGATCCATCACATACAAGGGAAACTCAATAAGATTAAGTGCTGATTTCTTATCTGAAACCTAGGAAGCAAGAAGGCAATGGTATGACATTGTTAAGGTGCTAAAAGGAAAAAAACATCCAGCCAAGAATTCTCTATCCAGCAAAGCTGGCACTCAAAAATGAGGGAGAGTTCAAAATATTCACAGATAAACAGAAATTTAGAGAGTTTGTCAAAAAGAAACCTGCTCCTCAAGAAATACTAAAGGGAGTTCTACATGTTGAAAGGATAAAAAGGGAGAGGGAGAGGTGGAAGAGAGTGTAAGAATAGTTAAAAAGAGAAAAAGAAATAAAGACAACATATGGCATACATAAACCTAAAGAAAATATGGATAATGTAAGTAATTCATTGACAGTAATAACATTGAATGTTAATGGATTAAATTCACCAGTCAAAAGACACAGACTGGCAGAATGGATAAGGAAATAAGACTCATCTCTATGCTGTATACAAGAAACTCACCTTTGACCCAAGGACACAAGGAGGCAAAAAGTGAATGGTTGGAAAACAATATTACATGCAAACAATAACCAAAAAAGGATAGGAGTAGCTATACTAACATCGGATAAAATAGACATTAATGCAAAACTATTCTAACAAAGAAGGACACTATATAGTAATAAAAAGGGTAATCTATCAAGAAGAAAGAACAACCATAGACATTAGTGCACTTAACCAGGGTGCCTCAAATTGTATGCGGCAAACATTTTAAAAACTAAGTGGAGAAATAGATGCCTCTACAATTATATTGGGGAGTGTAATACACCATTATCACCATTATACTGCACTTCTTGACAAAGAATCAATAAAGAAACAAAGACTTTGAATAAGACATTAGAGGATCTGGACCTAATAGGTGTACACAGAACATTACACTCAAATACAGTGGGATATACATAGTTCTGGAGTGCACATGGACCATTCTCCAGGATATACCACATTCTAGGCCAGAGAACAACTCTAAATGAATTCAGAAAGATTGAAATTATACAAAATAATTTCTCTGACCACAATGGATTGAAACTGAAACTCAGTAAAGGTCAGAGAAGCAGATAAGGCACAAAGATTTGGAAGTTAGACAACACATTTTTAGAAAATAAGTGGGTCAAGGAGGAAATTGCAAAAGAAATCAGTAACTACCTTGAAAATGACCACACAATGTATCAAAACCTATGGGATGCAGCAAAAGCTGTACTGAGAGGGAAATTCATAGCCATAAATGCCTATATTAAAAATGAAGAAAGGGGTGAAATCAAAGATCTAACTGCACACCTAGAGGAATTAGAAAAAGAACAACAAACTATCCCCAAAGGAAGTAGAAAGAAGTAAATAACAAAGATTAGAGCTGAGCTAAATGAAATTGAAAATAAGAAAGCACTAGGAAAAACAAACAAAAGCAAAATCTGGTTCTTTGGGAATATTAATAAAATTGCCAAACCCTTAGCTAGACTAACAAAGAAAAAAAGACTGAAGATGCAAATACATAAAATAAGAACCAGAAAAAGGGATATCACCAGAGACCCCACGGAACTAAAGAGTATCGTAAGTGAGTACTTTGAAAAATTGTATGCCAACAAGATGGATAATTTAGAGGAAATAGACAAATTTCTAGAAACACACAAACAACCTACATTGATGAAAGAAGAAACTGATGAACTCAACATGATGAGATTGAAATAGTCATCATAAACCTCCCAACTAAGCAGAACCCAGGACCAGATGGCTTCACAGATGAATTCTACCAAACATTCCAGAAAGAACTAACACAAATCCTGCTTAAACTCTTGCAAAAAATAGAAGTGAAGGGGACATTGCCTAACTCATTCTATGATGATCACGCTAATACCAAAGCCAAACAAAGAAACCATGAGAAAGGAAAACTATAGACCAATCTTTCTAATGAACCTAGATGCAAAAATTCTCAACAAAATACTTGCTAATCATGTTCAACAACACATCAAACAAATTATACACCATGACCAAGTGGGTTTCATCCCTGGTATGCAAGGATGGTTCAACATAGGGAAATCAATCAATGTAATACACTACATAAATAGATTGAAAGGAAAAAAATCACATGATAATCTCTATAGATGCAGAAAACACATTCAACAAAATGCAGCACACTTTCCTGATAAGAACACTTCAAAAGATAGGAATAGAAGGAAACTTCCTCAACATGATAAAGGGTATATATGAAAAACCCACTGTTAAAATCATATTCAGTGGTGAAATCCTAAAAGTTTACCTCTAAGACATGGAACAAAACATGGATGCCCACTGTCACTGCTCTTTTTTAACATTGTATTAGAAGTACTTGCTTGAACACTTAGGCAAGAAAAAGAAATAAAAGATATCGAAATTGGAAAAGAAGAAGTCAAAATTTCACAATTTGTAGATGACATGATCTTATTCCTCAAAAGCCCTGAGAAATCTACAATGAAGTTTCCAGAGCTTTTAAATGAGTTCAGTAAATTGACAGGTTATAAGATCAATGTGCAACACAGTAGCATTTTTATGCAGCAATAACAAGCAATCTGAGGAAGAACTAAAAAAAATTCTATTTACAATAGCAACTAAATGAATCAAATATCTAGGAATAAACTTAACTAAAGATGTAAATGACTTGTATGCAGAAAACTACACAACAGTGTAAAAGGAATTCAAAGACCTATATAAATGGAAGAGTATTCCCTGTTCATGTATAGGATGACTAAACATCAAGATGTCTATGTTAACCAAACTGATTCACAGATATAATGCAATCCCAATAAAAATTACCACAGCATTTTTACTGAATTGGAAAATCTAACTATGAGATTTATTTGGAATGGCAAAGGGCCATGAATAGCCAAATATATATTGAAAAAGAAAACTGAAATCGATGGAATCACACTACCTGATTTTAAAACATACTACAAAGCTACAGTGGTCAAAACTGCATTGTATTGTACAAATGTATTGTACACCTGGGGCAGGCTTCCAGGGATTATGTAAGCATTCATCCTGTCATAGTGTGCTGTAAACCACACAATGAATAGGGAGGTGTTGGACTTCCATCCTGGGGAGTTCTCTTATGTTCCCAAATAGACAGGTGGGAGTCTCTTGAGAGCATAGGCAGTGCCTAATAAAGGAGGACAGACCAGTATGTCAAGCCCTCAATGTTGTTGTGAGTAATTATGAATCTTGTTCTTCAAGGTGTGAATCTTGGTGGTTGTCCTGTGTCCTGAGGGGAAGGAGAGGGAGGAATAGAATAGATGGAATATGGGGCATTTTGGGAAGATTGGAATTGTTCTACATGACCTGATCTTGCAATGATGGACACAGGCCATGTTAAATTCATCAAAATTTTTAATTGTGTATAGTAAAATGTAAACCATAATGTAAATCATTGAGCATGGTTAGTAACAATGTTTCAGTATTTGTACATTAATTGAAACAAATGTACCACCCACATGTAAAATGGTATTAAAGGGGGAAAGGGGAAAAGGGGGAGGATGTTGGGTATATGGGAATCCCCTCTAAGCTTTATGTGACTTTTCTCTAACCTAAAGCGTCTCTGAAGATAAAAAGAGAAAAATAAGGCACTGGGGGAATAAATGGAAGAAAATGTCACTGTACGTACAAGACAACACATTTTCCAGTGATGAAAGACATAATGCCAAAATTTATTATTTTATTTTATTTTTTTACATTTTCATTATTTCAAATCCTTTTTAAGTTTTTGTATTTTATTTGTCCTTCTTTAAACTATCATTATTATTTTACTTTCTTATTAATATTATTTAGTTATTTTGTTGGCTTCATTTCTGAAGAAGTTTTGGATCACAGAAGAATTACAACTGTGGCAGGGGAAAATCATTTGTGTGGGATGTCAGTGATGGGGGATATATGGGAGGATACTCACCTGGGGCATACATATAAGACATATGAAAGAGTCAGGTGTTCATGGGGTATTGTCATGGTGGTTGGACATAATCACAATAACAGAAAGAATATCTAATTCCCATCCTGGAGTGTTCTGCCATATTCTCTAGTATAGGGGCAGTGACTAATGAAGGAGGATGGACCATTGATAGGCTCTTGATATTGACGACTGTGCTTATGAACCTTTTCTTTTGAAATTGAAACTTAGCCTAGTATTATAGGTTGCCTAAGAGTTACCTCCTGAGAGCCTCCTTTTTGCTCAAATGTGGCCTCTCTTTAAGCCAAATTCAGGTAATAAATGCAGTACCTTCCCTGTGGCATGGGACATGACTCCTGGGGATGAACTTCCCTGGCACTGAGGGATTACTACCAAGCACCAACTAGTGATACAACTGGAAAAAGACTTTGACCAAAAGGGGTAAAGGGTAAAGACAAATGAATTTATATGGTGAAGGGCTTCAAAGTGAGTCAGGAGGTCATTCCAGAGGGTACGCTTATGCCCATCTCAGCAGGATCTCATTGACTGCCATAGTAAATATTGTCTCAAATAGGAAGCTCTTGAGGGTTTTGGAGACATATAGATACTATATGCAGGGCAGATAGCTCAGGAGTTTGGTACCCTGACAGTTGGCCCTACTTTGGAATTTATGCTCCTCAGTGTGACAGAGTTGAAATCAGTTGTGGTTTCCCTACACATGGTTCTTCTGCCCTTATATTTGAACCTATAATTAGTACTAGAGTTGATAGGTTTATGTCCAAGAGACTTAAATCTCTGGGATTTTCATGTGCCAGTTGGACCCTGAATCTCAAAAGAGTTGCAACACCTACTCTCCAGTTCATTGGACTCACCCAGGACAAGAAACAAGATGATAATGGACAACAGCTATCCCAAGGAACAGAGAGAGATTACAACTGCAAGCAAGATAGTCCCATCCATCTGCCCCATGAGATCTAAGCTCCCTCTCAATTAAAGGCAGAGTGGACATCACCATCCCAGAATCCTCAGGATTTGAGAATGAATGATGGGCTAGAGTAGACTTATTGTTATTCTACTATAGACTTATTGTTATTCTAGCAATGGAAGAACTGTCATCATTTATGTTGAATCATTGGCCACTGGAGCTTCTGAGGGGAGGGATAGGGAAAAACAGGTGTATTATGGGAGTATATTGGGTACATTGGAATTGTCCTGAATGAGGTTGCAATGACAAATACAGGCCAATTGAAAATCTTGTCATAACTCACAAAATTGTGCAGAAGAGAGCTTAAACTATAATGTAAACTACAACCCACACTTAGTGACGATGCTCCAAAATGTGTTCATCAATTGTAACAAATGTAGTACATTAATTAAGGGTGTTGTTAATGTAGGATAGTGTGGGAGGGATAGGGAGGGGGCATATTGGAATCCCCTACATTTTTATGTAACATTTATATATTCTAAGTATCTTTAAAATATATATATAGTCATGCACCGACCATCAAAAAAAGAATTTTTCTATTTCATCTTATTTAATTTATTGTCATACAGTTGTTCATAGTATCCTTTTATAGTCCATATTATTTCAGCAGTGTCAGTAGTAATGTCCCTCTTTTCATTTTTATCAGTTATTTTTATTATCACTCTTTTTTCATTGTTTTTGTTTTTTCTTTTCTTGCTTGTTGTGTGCTTGTTGTATTTTTGTTCATTGTCTGCTCATTGTTTTTCCAAATGCTCATTCTTTTTGCTTGATATCTTCTCATTGTTTGTCTTCTTTAGGAGGAACCAGGAACCAAACCTGCAACCTCTATGTGGAGGTGGTTGCCAAAATGCCAGAGCCACATCTGCCCCCATCCAATAAGTTTTGATGTTTTGTATTTTCATTCTCATTTGTCTCAAAATATTTCCTAACTTCACTTCTGATATCCTCTGTAACTCAATGATTAAGAGTATGTTGTTTAATTTCCACATATTTGTGAATTTTTCATCTTTTCCAACTTTTATTTATTTCTAGCTTTTTATCCATTCTGCCAATCTCTATTTTTTGCCTGGATATTTTAATCCATTTACATTTATAATCTCTACTTTCTTCTGATCTTTTCCTATTTAGACTTTGTGAGTCTTATACCATTTTTGTCCCTCAATTGTTCCATTAACATATTTTTATATTTATTTGCTTTTTTGTGTCATCCATATTGCATGCCTTCTCATTTCTATCTGGATATATTTATCATCTATTTTCAATGTGGTTACCATGAGGTTAAAATTTAACAATGCATATATATAACAATCTTATTTGGTTTGATACCAACTCTTTTAGTTTGTTAAAGGCTGCCAAAGCAATAGGCCAGAAATGGACTGGCTTTTACAATAGTGATTTATCAACTTAAAGTTTACAGTTCTGAGGCTAGGGAAATGTCCAAATCAAGGCTTCATCAAATGATTCTTTACTCACCAAGGACTGGTTGCTGGTGGTCTTGGATCCTGCTCTTTTTTGTCAAAGCACATCAAGGCACATGGTGGTGTCTGCTCCTTTCTCCTAGCTCCTCTGGGCCTCATTGCTTTCAGTTTCTGGGTACAGTGGGTTCCTCTCAGTTTCTGTATTCCATTGATTTCAACCTGTCTCTAGGGGTTTTCTTACTCAGCTTCTGGAGGTTTCTCTCTGCTTCTGCAGCCTGTATTCTCCATATATTTATCCTATATATAAAGGATTCCAGGAAAAGAATCAAGACCCACCCTGGGCTACACCTTTCTAAGGTAATCTGATCAAATGGTCCTTAACTGAATTTAATGTAATCTAATCAAAGGGTCCTACATACAATAGTTTCAAACACACAGGAATGGACAAGATAAAGGACATAATTTTCTGGGGTACACAAAAGACTCAAACTACCACATCAACTGTGGCAGTCTGAAATTCTTTTATGAATCTCAAAAGAGAAAGATTATGTTTGTGAACTAATCCATTCCTGTGGGTGTGAGACCCTTCTAACTTGACTATGTCAGTGAGGTGAACTCAGATTGTGTATCTGCACTCTGGCTTGGTTTTATATAAATGGAGACACAAACAGGAAAAGTGAGTTCTACCATTTTGACCCACTATGTGAGAGAGAGGACTCCATGTTTGCCTACAGCTGCAGAAAGACAGAGAATCCCTGAGAGACTGAGAGATGAGCCCCAGAAAGAGAAAAGCCCTATGCCTGGTTGCCCACAGCTGAGCTCTTGGAGATGATAGAATCAGGATGGAAAGGCAGAGACATCGACAGACATCAGTGGCCATCTTGCTTGACCATATGGCCATACCACAGGATTATCAGTAGCTGATGTTGGTGATAAATCACCTCTGATGTTGTCTTGATTTGGATGTTTCATCGTCTCAGAACTATAAGCTTTTAACCCTAACAAATTTCTTATTATAAAAGGCAGCCCATTTCTTGTACTTTGCATTGGCAGTCCTTTGGCAAACTGAAAAAACAACTTATTTTCATAAGCATGCACATATACTTTTCCTATATCCCTCTGATAGTCACCATTTTTGTACTTATTACAACTTATATCTTTGTATGGTGTGTCCAAAAATATAGATTTATCATTACATTTTATGCATTTGCATTTTAACACCTGTATTTTGTAAGAAGCACCTGTAGTTTGTAAGAAGTGGTGTTACATATGAAACAATAAACTACAATAATACCAAATGGCTCACTTTACTGCAGGTTTTTATTGCTTAATGATACATTGAACTACTGTCTAGTGTCCTTTTCTTTCAGTCTGAAGAAATGCCTCTAAGATCTATTGCAGGGCAGGTCTTATGTTGAATAACTCCATCAGGTTTTGTTTACCTAAGAATGTCTTAATCTCTACCTCATTTTTTGAAATAAAGCCTCATTGTATATATAATTTGTGGTTGGCAGTTGTTTTCTTTCACCACTTGACACTTTTCAACCCACTGTCATTTTGCCTCCATGATTTCTAATGAGAAATTGACTCTCAAACTAATTGGGACTCCCTTGAATATAACATGTTGCTTTTCTCTTGCAACTTTCAGAGCACTCTCTTGCCCTTTACATTCTATAGTGTAATCAATATATGATGGGATATATTTTTCATGTCTATCCTAGTTGGTGTTTACTGGACTTGTTGGATGGACATATTCTTGTATTTTGCTAAGTTTGGGAAGTTCTTTGTCCTTATTTCTTTGGCTACTCCTTCTGCACCTTTCTCTCTTTCTTTTCCTTCTGGGACTCCTATAATGAGTATACTGATGTGCTTAACAGTGCCCCAGAGTGGTCTTGGGCTATTTTCACTTTTAATAATTATTTTTTTCTTTCTGCTTCTCAGACTTATTCATTTAAAGTATTTTGTCTTTGATTTCACTGATTATTTCTTCTGCCAGCTCTAATCTGCTCTTAAAATCATCCTGGGCATTTTTTCACTTCAGTTAGGGTGGTCATCAACTCCAATAATTCTAGTTTTAAGGATCCTTTTTAAAGTTTCTATCTGTTTACTAACTCTAAAATTGCTCATTTATTTTCTTATATTTAGTTCATTCTATGTATTTCCTTCAAATCCTGGAGCAATTTTAAGATCCAACATCTTCCCACAATCCCTCATTGTGGTTTTGATTTGCATTTCCCTAGTGAATAATGATGTTGAGCACATCTTCATGGGTTTTATTGACCATTTGTATATAGTCTTTGAAAACAATATCTATTTAAGTCTTTGCCCATTTTTTCTTGGACTTGTTTATGTTTTTTGTTGACACACATTTCCTAACATATTCTGTATATTGACCCTTATTAGATATATGGTCTCCAAATATTTTCTCTAATTCTGCAGGAATTTTGAGTATACAAATTCTCTCTCTTAGGGACTTCTGGGAAAGATGGTGAAGTAAGGAGTTCCAGAACTCAATCCTTCAACCAAAACAATTATAAAACAGGCAGGAACCATCTGAAACAACTATTTTGAAATGTAAATGCCAGAAGAATACTGTACAGTATCCAGGGAAGACTGGAAGAAAGAGTCTGATAAACTATGGTGAAGAAAAATAAATTGCTCTCTTTGCATGGCAATCACCAGTGCCCATCACTCACTCTTGTGGCAGGACACCATGGGTACCAGCACCTGCCTGGCTTACTAGTGACACAAAGAGACATAAAAATCTTCTTCCCTACTGATGATGGATTTTGATTAGAAACTTTTTATCACTGGTGTACCAGCACTGAGGGCAGCCTGTTTCAAAGGCTGCAGCCACCATTGTTTGAATGCACCCCCAACAGTCGCAATAACTGGAGATTTAAAGATGCAGTGTTTCCCCAGGGCTGCAGGGAATAGTTATCTGAAGGGCTGCATTTGCTGGGCAGCCCAGGAAATCAGCTTTGGGGAGCCATTGGAAAAGATCTTGACACTCCCACTGGTCCCTTCCCCAGGGCAATTTAGAGCCAGTGTGCACCCCTTTCCTGGGACCCTGGCCCTGTTTTGGATAGGAAAGATTGACTTGTAAAATTTCTTTCTTGATGGCCCTCATATAAATTACCCTCCAAGCAAAAGCAGCTTGAGACAATGAAAGGAGTAAAAAGAACTGTATAGGTGGACAATCTAGGAATAAGGCCTGTCAGCTTCCATGTTAAATACCTAAGAGAGGGAGATATAGCTCCTGTAAAACAGAGGGGAAAACCCAACTCCTATAAATGGAAGAACTTCAAAACAGCTAACAAGCAAATGCCTCGGACAAGACAGAGGCCCAGAAACACAGGGAAAACCCTGTGAACTGCATTTGCCTTGGGCAGACCTTCTTGATAGGAGGTCTGAAGTGATTTAAAAAATAATGTTTTTTGTGTTTTGTTTTGTTTTGTTTTGTTTTGTTTGGAAATAGACATCTGGAGAAATAAATCCTAGAGTTAACATTTGAAAATATTAAAATTCACAATATACAACAAAAGAGTACAAGACCAAGAAAAGAACAGGAAATTATGGCCATCCAAAAGAAGAGGATAAAAATACAGAAAACACCTGTGAACAGGACAATGATTTGGACATACAAAACAAAACTTTTTAAAAATGACCTTAAAAATGCTCAAGGAAATTAAGTAAAATAGAGAGAAAGAACTAAAGGATATCAGGAAAACAATGAATGAGTAATATGATGGTTTAAGTAAGGAGATAAAACTTTTGAAAAGGAACCAAAAAGAACTATGGAATGGGAAGGCCACCATAACTGAAATGAAAAATGCCCAGAAGGGAATCAATAGCAAATTGGGGATGGCAGAAGAATCAATGAACTTCAGGAGAAGCAATGGAATTGAGTCAGGATGAGAAGCAAAAAGAAAAAAAAGAATATTAAAATTGAAAATAGTTTAAAACTACTATGGGAAACTATCATGTGCATGAATATACACATTATGGGTGTCACAGAAGAAGAAGAAAGGGACAGAAGGAATAATCAAAGAAATAATGACTTAGCAAAAGACATGAATATGCATATCCAAGAAGCCCAGAATACACCAGGTTAAAGATAAAGAAAAATTCATACTGTCATATATAGATTAACTATCAAATGCAAGGAAAAGGAAAGAGTTCTAAAGGTTGAAAGGAAAAAGCAATGTGTTACTTATAGGAGAGTCCCAATTAGATTGAGTGCTAATTTCTCATCAGAAACCATGTAGGCAAGAAGGCAGTAGGTTGAAATACTTTATGTTCTGAAAGAATACAACCACTAGTCAAGAATTTTATATGCAGTGAGATGCTTTCAAAATGAGGGAGAGATTAAGACATTATTGGATAAAAAAAGCTGAGGGAGTTCATTGCCACTAGCCCTCCCCTTAATGTTGTTACAAGTAACTATGAATCTTGTTCTTCAAGGAGTGAAACTTGGTGGTTACTGTGGGTCCTAATGGGAGGGGAGGGAGTAATACAATAGACAGATCATGGGGCATTTTTGGAGCAGTGGAATTATACATGATCTTGCAATGATGGATACAGGCCATGTTAAATTTCTTCAAAATTTATAAAAGTGTATGGCGAAATGTAAACCATAGTGTAAATCATTGACCATGGTTATTAGCAATGCTTCAATATTTGTACATCAATTGTAGTGAATGTATCATCCACATGTAAAATGTTATTAATAGGGGAAAGGAGAAAAGGGGGACAATTATGGCTATTTGAGAAACCTTATAATCTGTATGTGACTTTTCTGTAATCTAAAGCTTCTCTAAAGATGAATTGAGAAACATTAGACACTGATGGAATAAATGGAAGAAAAAGTCACTGTACATACAAGAGAACAGATCTTACAGTGATAAAAGACAGAATGCCAAAAAATTTTTAATTTTATTTATTTTTTATTACTTAAAATCACTTAAATTACTTAAAATCAATGTGACCACTGGTTTTACCTAGCACTCTGGGAAAAAAGCATGTTTTTCACTTTTGCAGACCAAGGATGGTACATGATTCTTTGACTGCTGTACACTTCTTTTGACCTATGGTACTGTGTAAACACGGGTTTTGCCTTGCACTCTGTGAAAACACTTTGCTCTTTACTTTTGAAAACTAAGCAAGATACATGCTTCACTGACTGCTATTTACTTGTTTTGAAATAAAATCAATGTGAAAATATTGGTTTTACCTAGTTCTCTGTGAAAACATTATTTTCTTTAGTTTTGAAAACTAAGCAAGATACATGCTTCATTCACTGCTATATACTTGATTTGACTTAAAATTATTGTGAAAAACCTGGTTTTAACTAGCACTGTAATAAAACACCATGTACTTTAGTTTTAAAATTAAGCATGATACATCCTTCATTGATTGCCCTGTATTCTATTTTACTTAATTTCAGTGCGAAAACATTGGTTTTACTCTGCTCAATGTGAAAACACTATGTTCTTTGGTTTTGAAAACTAAGCAAATACATGATTCATTCACTGTTATGTAATTGTTCTAACTTACAATCAGTGTGGAAACACTGGTTTTATCCTGTGGCCTTTAAAAGCAGCTCTTTAGATTTGAAAACTACAAAAAATACATGCTTCATTCACTTCTATTTAATACTTTTGAATAACAGTCAATGTGAAAACACTGGTTTACCTTGTACACTTTGAAAACCTCTGTTCTTTAGATTTGAAAACTAAGCAAGATACATGCTTCATACACTGTTTGTATTTTTTGACTTATTATCAATGTGAAAACACAGATTTTACCTAGTGCTTTCTGAAAATACTATATTCTTTAGTTTTTAAAACTAAGCAATATACATGCTTCATCCACAGTTATGCAATTGTTCTGGCTGACAATCAATTTGGAAACATTGGTTTTACCCTGCCCTCTGTGAAAGCACTATGTTCTTTAATTCTGAAAACTAAGCAAGGTACATGCCTCATTTACAGCTATGTACCTGTTTGACTTACAGTCAATGTGAAAACACTGGTTTTACTTAGTGCTCTGTTAAAACCTTATGTTCTTTAGTTTTGAAATATAAGCAATATAAATGCTTTATTCACTGCTATGTAATTCTTTTGACTTAAAATCATTGTCAAAACACTGGTTTTACCTAGCACTCTGTAAAAAACACTATATCCTTTAGCTTTGCAAGCTAAGCAATATTCAGGCTTAGTGAATGCTATGTACTTGTTGAGACTTACAATCAAAATGAAAACACTGGTTTTACTTAGCACTTGTGAAAGAAGTATGAGCTTCAGTTTGAAAACAATGCAAGATTCAAACTTCACTGGTTGCTATGTAGTTGTTTTGACTTAAAATCAATGAGAAAACACTGGTTTTACCTAGAGCTTACTGAAAACACTATTTTTTAAAGTTCTGAAACCTAAGCAAGTTAAATGCTTCTTTGACTGCTATGTACTTGTTTTAACTTACAATCAATGTGAAAACACTGGCTTTACCCTGTTCCCTATGAAACCCCGATGCTCTTTAGTTTTGAATACTAAAAAAGATACATGCTTCATTCACAGCTATGAACTTGTTTTAACTTACAATCAATGTGAAAACACTGGATTTATCTAGTGCTCTGTAAAAGCAGTATGTTCTTGACTTTGAAAAGTAAGCATGATACAGGCTTCATTGACCACTATGTACTTGTTTTGACTTACAATCAATGTGAAAACACTGGTTTTACCAAATGGTTTGTGAAAACAGAATCTTCATTAGTTTTGAAAACTGCGAAATATACACACTTCATTCTCTACTAGATACTTGTTTTTACTTACAAACAATGTGAAAACCCTGCTTTTAACCTGTGCACTGTAAAACAACAATGTTCTTTATTTTTGAAAAATAAGCAAGATATGTGATTCATTCACTGGTATGTACTTGTTCTGACTTACAATCAATGTGAAAATTTTGGTTATACCTAGTGCTCTCTGGAAACACTATGTTCTTTAGTTTTGAAAACTAAACATGGTATTTGCTTAATTGACAGCTCTGTACTTGTTTTTACTAAGAATCAATATGACAACACTGGTTGTACCAAGCACTCTGTGAAAACACTATGTTTTTTAATTTTGAAAACTAAGGAAATACTTTCTTCATTCGCTGCCCTGTACTTGTTCAGACTTACTATAAATGTGTAAACACGGATTTTACCCTACGATCTTTGAAAACAGTATTTTCTTTAGTTTTGAAAAGTAAGCAAGATACATGATTCATTCACTACTTTGTACTCATTTTGACTTAAAATCAATGTGAAAATACTGGCTTAACCTGCGGTTTGAAAACTCTATGTTCTTTACTTTCAAAAACTAAACAAGATATATTCTTCCTTCACTGCTACATAATTCTTTTCACTTAAAATATATGTGAAAACTCAGGGTTTACCTAGGTCTCAGTGAAAACATAATGTTCTTTAGTTTTGAAAAATTGGAAAGATACTTGATTCATTCACCTTTATGGACATGCTTTGACTTACAATCAATATGAAAACACTGGATTATCCTTATGCAATGAGAACACTATGTTCCTTAGTTTTGAAATGTAGGAAAGATACATGCATCTCTCACTGCTATGTACTTTTTTTACTTATAATCAATGTGAAAGCACTGGATTTACCAATTGTTCTGTGAAAACACTATGGTCTTTACTTTTGAAAACTAAGCAAGATACAAGATTCATTCATTGCTACATAATTCTTTTGACTTAAAATCAGTGTGAAAACACTGGTTTTACCTACTGCTCTGTGAAAAACATGTTATTTAGCTTTGAAAACTATGCAAGATACATGCTTCATTCACTGTTATGTACTTGTTTTGACTTAATAACAATGTGAAAACAATGGTTTTATTTAGCAATCTTGGAGAACAGTATATCCTCTGGTTTTGAAACTAAATTTGGTATAAGCTTTATTGACCACTATGTGTATGTGTTTACTAACAATCACTGTGAAAACACTGGTTGTACCTAGTGCTCTGTAAAAACACTATGTTCTTTAGTTTTGATAACTAAGCAACAAACAAGGTTCATTCACTGCTGTATTTTTGTTCTGACTTGTAATGAATGGGAAAAAATGGTTTTACACTGTGCTCTGAGAAAACACTATTATTATTTGTTTTGAAAAATCAGCAATATACATGATTAATTCACTGCAATGAACTGATTTTGACTTAAATCAATGTGAAAACACTTCTTTTACCCAGAAATATGTGAAAAAAAAATTTGTTCTTAAGTTTTGAAAAATAAGCAAGATACACACTTCATTCACTGCTGTGTACTTGTTTTAAATTACAATAAGTATGAAAACACTATTTTATCAAGAAATCTGGAAAAACAGTATATTTTTACTTTTGAAAACAAGCCATGGTACATACATACTTCCTTGACTGCTATGTAGTACTTTTGATTTAAAATCAATGTGAAAACACTGGTTTTGCCTAGGGCTCTGTGAAAATAATACGTTATTTACATTTGAAAACTAAGCAAGAAACATGCTTCATTCACTGCTATATGCCTGATTTGACTTAAAACTATGTGAAAACACTGATTTTACCCTGCACTCTGTGATAACACTATGTTCTTTTGTTTTAAAAAACTAAGCAAAATACACTGCTATGTATTTGTTTTTACTTACAATCATTGTGAAAACAATGGTTTTACCTAGCACTCTGTTAAAACACAACGTCCTTAATTTTGAAAACTAAGCAAGATACATGCTTCATTGACTTTTATGTACTTGTTTGACATAAAATCAATGTGAAAACATTGGTTTTACCTAGGGCTCAGTGAAAATACTATGTTCTTTACTATTCAAGTCTAAGCAAGGCAACGCTTTGTAATTTTTTATTTACAATCAATATGAATCATTGGTTTACACTGTTCACTGTGAAAATATATTGTCTTTAGTTTTGAAAACCAAAAACATACAGGCTTCATACACTGTTATGTACATCCTTTGACTTACAATAAATGTGAAAACACTGGTTTTACCCTGTGCATGGAGAGAACACTATATTCTTTACTTTTGAAATCTAAGCAGAATACATGCTTCATTCACTTTTATGTACTTGTTTAGACTTACATTCCATGTGAAAACACTGGTTTTACCTAGTGCTTGTGAAAGCAGTGCGTTCTTTAGTTTGAAAACTAAGCAGTATATATTCTTCAAAGACTGCTATGTACTTGTTTTGACTTTAAAAATGTGAAAACACTGGTTTTCCCTATGGCTCTGTAAAAACACAATGTTTTTAGATTTGTAAACTAAGCAAGATACGTGCTTCATTCACTGCTATGTACATGTTTTGACATACAATCATTGTGAAAACACTTATTTTACATAGCACTTTTTGAACACAATATGCTCTATAGTTCTGTGAACTAAGCAAGACACATGCTTCATTCTATGCTATGTACTTGTTCTGACTTACAATGTGAAAAACTGGTTTTACCCAGTGATCTGTGAAAGCACAATGTTCTCTAGTTTTGAAAACTAAGAAATAAACATGCTTCATTAATGGAAATGTAATCCTTTTGATGTACAATCATTGTGAAAACACTGGTTTACACTGTACACTGTGAGACCACTATGGTCTTTAGTTTTGAATACTAAATAAGACACGCTTCTTTCACTGTTATGTACTTGTTTTTACTTACAATCAATGTGAAAATACTGGTTTTACCTAGTGACCTGAAAAATACTGTGTTTTTTTGTTTTGAAATCTAAGCAAGATAAATGTTCTATTGACTGCTATGTACTTGTTTTCACTTACAATGTGAAGACACTAGTTTTACCTGGTACACTGTGAAAAAACCATGGTCTTTAGTTTTGAAACTAAGCAAGTTACAGTCTTCATTCACTCTGTTGTACTTGTTTTGACTTACAATCAATGTGAAAACATGGTTTTATCCAGCACTCTGTGAAAACTCTATTATCTTTAGTTTTGAAAACTAAGCAAGAACATGTTTTGCTTACTGTTATGTACTAGTTTTGATTTAAAATCAATGTGAAAACACTGGTTTTAACTAAGACTCTGTGAAAATGCTATGTACTGTGTATTTATAACCTAATCCAAATACATGATTCATTCACTGCTTTGTATTTGTATTGACTTACAATCTATATGAAAACATTGGTTTAACTCTGTGTATGTGAAAACACTATATTTTTAGCTTTGAAAACTGAGGAAGATAAATGTTTCATTCACAGCTATGTAATTCTTATTACTTACAATCAATATGAAACACTGGTTTACATGGTATACTGTGAAAACACATTGGTCTTTAGTTTTGAAAACTAAGCAAGCTACATGCTTAAATCACTACGTAATTCCTTTGACTTACAATCAATCTGAAACACTAGTTTTATGCTGTGCAGTTAGAAAGCACCATATTCTTTAATTTTCAAAACTAAGCAGGATACACACCTCATTCACTGTTATGTACTTGTTTACACTTACACTCAATGTGAAAACATTGGTTTTACCTAACACTCTGTGAAAATTCAATGTTCTTTAGTTTTGAAAAGTAAGTAAGATACATGCATCTCACTGCTATGTACTTGTATTGACTTAAAATCAAAGTAAAAACACTGATTTTACATAGCAAACTGTCAAAATACTATGTTGATTGTTTTCAAAACTGAGCAAGATACATGCTCCCTTCACAGTTATGTACTTGTTTGACTTACAATCAATGTGAAAACACTGCTTTTACCTAGCCTTTAGAAAGAATTATGGTCTTTAGTTTGAAAACTAAGAAGGGTACATGTTACATAAAATGCTATGTACTTGTTTTGAAAGTTAACTTAGAGACATGTTTCCTTTGATGCTATGCCCTTGCTTTCCCTCACAATGGCAAAATCCCACTTTTACCTAATGCTTGGCCAATGCATTTGTTTCTTCAGTTTTGAAGTCTAAGTAAGATCCTTGTTTCATTTGCTGCTATGCACGTGTTTTCACTTACCATCAATTTCACAACACTGGTTTTACCTAATGCTCTGTGAATAAGGCAGGTTTTTCAGTTTGAAAAGTAAGACAGAGACATGTTTATTTGGCTGCTATGCATGTGTTTTCACTTGTAATCAAAGTCAAAACACTGGTTTTACATAACACTCTCTGAATGCAGGAGTTTCTTCAGATTTGAAAATGAAACAAATAAACTCTTCTCATTGAAGAGTATGCAGAAGTTTTGACTTACATTCACCTTCTAACCCGGGTTTTATGTAATGCACTGTGAACGCACTTGATCCTTTAGTTTTGAAAACTATGGAAAAAACTTATTTCCGTGGCTGCTAAGGCACGTGCTTCCACTTATAATCAATTTCAAAACTCTGGTTTTATTTTGTCATCTGTCAAACAAGAGGTGCTTCACTTTTGAAAATAAATAATCTACCTGATTCTTTGCTTCTCTGCACTTGTTTTTTCTTGCAACCAATGTCAAAACACCACTGTTACCTAATGCTAAGCCAATGCAGTAATTTCATCACTTTTGAAATCTAAGTAAGATTTTTGTTATTTGCTGCTATGCATGTGTTTTCACTTACAATCTTCTTCAAAACACTGCTTTAACGTAACACTCTGTGAATGCAGGAAGTTATTCAATTTTGAAAGTTAAGTTAGAGACTTGTTTCCTTGGGATGCTGTGCCCTTGCTTTCACTCACAATGGCAAAACCCTGCTTTTACCTAATGCTTGGCAAATGCATTGGTTTCTTCAGTTTTGAAGTCTAAGTAAGAGTCTTGCTTCATTTGCTGCTATGCAAGTGTTTTCACTTACCATCAATTTCACAACACTGGTTTTACCTAACGCTCTGTGAATACATTGGATTTTTAAGTTTGAAAAGTAATCTGAGACTTGTTTCATTGGCTGTCATGCACGTGTTTCACTTATAATCAAAGTCAAAACACTGGTTTACATAACATTCTCTGAATGCAAGAGTTTCTTCAGATGTGAAAATGAAGCAAATAAACTCTTTTCATTGGAGAGTATGCACAAGTATTGATTTACATTCACCTTCAAACCCGGGTTTTAGATAATGCTCTGTGAATGCACTTGATTCTTTAGTTTTGAAAAATATGAAAACAAATATTTCAGTGGCTGCTATGAACGTGCTTCCACTTATAATCAATGTCAAAACTCCAGTTTTACTTTGTGCTCTGTCAAACAAGAGGTGATTCACTTTTGAAAAGGAAGCAAGGTACTTGATTCCTTGCTGCTCTGCACTTGTTTTTTCTTACAACCAATGTCAAAACACCACTTTTACCTAATGCTAAGCCAATGCAATAATTTCTTCACTTTTGAAATCTAAGTAAGATTTTTGTTTCATTTGCTGCTATGCATGTGTTTTCACTTACAATCATCTTCAAAACACTGTTTTAACCTAACACTCTGTGAATGCCAGAGGTACTTCAATTTTGAAAGTTAACTTAGAGACTTGTTTCCTTGGCTGCTGTGCCCTTGCTTTCACTCACAATGGGAAAACCACGCTTTCACCTAATGCTTGGCCAATGCATTGGTTTCTTCAGTTTTGAAGTCAAAGTAAGATTCTTGTTTCATTTGCTACTATGCACGTGTTTTCACTTACCATTGATTTCACAACACTGGTTTTACCTAATGCTCTGTGAATAAGGTAGGTTTTTCAGTTTGAAAAGTAAGACTGAGACATGTTTCTTTGGCCACCAAGCACATGTTTTCACTTATAATCAAAGTCAAAACACTGGTGTTTCCTAACACTCTGAATCCGGGAGTTTCTTCAGTTTTGAAAAGAAACAATATACTCTTTTCACTGGAGACTATGCACATGTTTGGACTTAGAATCAACTTCAAAACCCAGGTTTTACCTAATGCTTTATGTAATGCTCTGTGAACGCAGGTGATTCTTTGTTTTGAAAATTAAGAAAGACACCTGTTTCAGTGACTCCTGTGCACGTGTTTCCACTTATAATTGAAGTCAAAACCCCAGTTTTCCTTAATGGTGTGTGAAATCAGGAAGTGCTTCCCTTTTGAAAAGTACGTTAGATATTTATTTCCTTAACTACTAGGCCCTTGTTTTCACTTACAATGTCAAAACACTTCTTTTCTCTTGTGCTTTGCCAATGCACTAGTTTCTTCCGTTTTGAAAACTAAGCAAGATACGTGTTTCCTTGCATTCTATGCACTTGTTTTCACTTAGACTAAAAGACTATTTTTACCCAACACAGTGTGAATGCAGGAGGTTCTCCACTTTTGGAGACTAACCAACATCTTCATTTCATTGGCAGCTATTCACTAGTTTTGTGTTACAATTAACTTCAAAATCCTGGTTTTAACCTAATGCTCTGTGAATACAGGAGGTTCTTCACCTTTGTAAAGTAAAGTAGATTCTTCTTTCCTTGTCTGCTATGCACTTGTTTTCACTTACAATCTATGTCAAAACACTGCTTTTCCTATGCAAATGCAGTAGTTTCACCACATTTGAAATCTAAATAAAATTTTTGTTTCATTGATGCTCTGCATGTGTTTTCACTTACACTCACCTTCAAAACACTGGTTTTACCAAACACTCTGTGAATGCCGGAGGTACTTCAATTTTGAAAGATAAATAAAGTACTTGTTTCCTTGGCTGCTAGGCACTTGCTTTCCTTCACAATGTCAAAAACCTGCTTTTACCTAATGCTATGCCTATGCAGTGGTATCTTCAGTTTTGAAATCTCAGTAAGATTCTTGTTTCATTTGCTGCTATGCACATCTTTTCACTTATACTCAACTTCAAAACACTGGTTTTACCTAATGCTCTGTAAATACAGAAGGTTTTTAAGTTAGAAAAGTAACACTGAGACTTGTTTCATTGGCTGCTATGCACATGTTTTCACTTATAATCAAAGTCAAAACGCTTGATTTACCTAACCCTCTCTGAATGCAGGAGTTTCTTCAGGTTTGAAAATGAGGCAAATAAATTCCTTTCATTGGAGCATGTGCACAAGTTTTGTCTTACATTCACCTTCAAACCCAGGTTTTATGTAATGCTCTGTGAACGCACTTGATTCTTTAGTTTTGAAAACTATGAAAAAAACTCATTTCAGTGGCTGCTATGCACGTGCTTCCACTTACACTCAATGCCAATACTCTGGTTTTACTTAGTGCTGTGGCAAAGAAGAGATCCTTCACTTTTGATAAGTAAGTAAGCCACTGGTTTCCTTGGCTGCTCTGCACTTGTTTTTACTTACAGCCAATGTCAAAACACCATTGGTACCTAACGTTAAGCCAAAGCAGTGGTTTCTTCTCTTCTGAAATCTCAGCAAGATTCTTGTTTCATTTGCTGTTATGCAAGTGTTTTCACTTACAATCAACTTCAAAACATGACTTTTCCCTAAAGCTCGGTGAATGCAGATGGTTCTTAAGTTTAGAAAACCAATAAAGGAACTTGTATCATTGACTGCTTGGCACGGGTTTTCACTTACAATCAACTTCAAGACCCTGGTTTCACCTAACACCCTGTGAATGCAGGAGTGACTTAAACTTTGAAAGGTAAGTATGATACTTGTTTCTTTGACTGCTATGCACAGTTACACTCACAATCCATGACAAAACTCTACTTTTACTATGCCAATGCTGCAGTTTCTTCACTTTTGAAATCTAAGTAAGATTCTTGTTTCTTACACTGCTATGCACATGTTTTCACTTACGATCAACTTGAAAACACTGCTTTTTCCTAACGCTGGGTGAATGAAGTGAGATGTTTGGTTTAGAAAACCATAAAAGAAACTTTTTTCATTCCCTGCATTGCATGTGTATTCACTTACAATCAACTTGAAAAACCTGGGTTCACCTAACTCTCTGTGAATGCAGTAGTTACCTGAAGTTTCAAAGCTAAGATTTTTGATTGGCTGCTTTGCACCTGCTCTCAATCTCAATGTCAACAGAGTGCTCTTACCTAATGCTATGCCAATGCATTGGTTTGAAACTTTACAAATCTAAACAAGATTTGTGTTTTATTGGATGCTATGCATGTGTTTTCACTTAAAATCATCTTCAAAACACTGGTATTACTTAACACGCTGTGAATGCAGGTGTTAATTCAGCTTTGAAAATTAAGTAAGATACTTGTTTGTTTGGCTGCTAGGCACTTACTTTCACTCATTATCAATGTAAAAACACTGCTTTTACCTAATCACATGCAAAAGCACTGGTTTGCCAAACCACTGATTTACTCAGTTTTCAAAACAAAGCATGATACTGCTTACATTGCTAGCTATGCACTTGTTTTCACTTACATGAATGTCAAAACACTGCTTTCACTATGCCAACACTGCAGTATCTTCACTTTTGAAATATAAGTAAGATTCTTGTTTCTTGCACAGCTATGCACGTGTTTTCACTGACAATCAACTTGAAAACACTGCTTTTCCATAAAGGTGCCTGAATGCAGTGAAGTGCTTGGTTTAGAAAAAAAAACTTGTTTCATTGGCTGCTTTGCATGTTTATTTCCTTACAATCATCTTCAGGACACTGGCTTCACCTAATTTTCTGTGAGTGCAGTAATTACATGATGTTTGAAAGGTAAGAAATATTCTTGATTGTTTGGCTGCTATGCACCTGCTCTCAGAATGTCAACACATTGGCTGCTTTGCATGAGTATTCACTAAAAACCAACTTCAAGACACTGGTTTGACCTAACTCTCTGTGAATGCAGTAGTTATTTCACATGTGAAAGGTAAGATTTTTGTTTGTTTGGCAGCTATGCACTTGTTTTCACTTACAACCAATGTCATAACACTGCTTTTGCTATGCTAAATCTCCCGGGTATTCACTTTTGAAATCTAAGTAAAATTCTCATTTCTTACACTGCTATGCATGTGTTTACAATTAAAATCAACTTGAAAACCCTGCTTTTCCCTAACGCTGCCTGAATGCAGTGGTTATTTGCTTTAGAAAACCAAAAAAGAATCTTGTTTCATTGGCTGATTTGCATGTGTATTCACTCACAATCAACTTCAAGGCTCTGGTTTCACCTAACTCTCTGTGAATGCAGTTGTTACTACAAGTTTGAAAGGTAAGTAAAATTCTTGTTTGTTTGGCTGCTATGCACTTGCTTTCACTCAAATGTCAACACACTGCTTTTACCTAATGCTAAGCCAATGCAGTGTTTTCTACATTTTGCAATCATAAAAGAAGATTTGTGTTTTATTTGCTGCTATGCCTGTGTTTTCACTTAAAATCATCTTCAAAACACTGGCTTTACCTAACACGCTGTGAATGCAGCAGTTATCTCAACTTTGAAAGTTAAGTAAGACATTTGTTTCTTTGCATACTCTGCACTTGCTTTAACTCATTATCAGTTTAAAAACACTGCTTTTACCTAATGCTATGACAAAGCACTGGTTTCTTCAGTTTTCAAAACCAAGCAATATACTCATTTCATTGGCAGCTATGCACTTGTTTTCACTTATAACGAATGTCAAAGCACTGTTTTTACTATGCTAAAGTTCCCGGTTCCACACTTTTGAAATTTAAGTAAGATTCTTGTTTCTTACACTGCCATGCATGTGTTTTCAATTACAATCAACAGGAAAACACTGCTTGTCCCTAATGCTGGCTGAATGCAGTGGTTCTTTGCTTTAGAAAACCAAAAAAGAAACTTGTTGCACTGGCTGCTTTGCATGTGTTCAATTACAATCAACTTCAAGACACTGGTTTCATTTAACTCTCTGTGAATGCAGTAGTTACTTCAAGTTTGTAAGGTAAGTAACATTGTTGTTTTTTAGCTGCTATGCTGTTGCTTTCTCTCCCACATCAACACACGGCTTTTATCTAATGCTAAGCCAAAGCAGGGGTTTATTCACTTTGCAAACCTAAATATATTTGTGTTTTATATGCTGCTATGCCTATGTTTTCACTTAATATCATCTTCACAACACAGGTTTCACCTACCACGCTGTAAAGGCAGCAGTTAATTCAACTTTGAAAGTTAAGTAAGATACTGGTTTGGCTGTTATGCACATGTGTGCACTCATTATCAATGTAAAAACACTGCTTCTAACTAATGCTATGCCAAAGCACTGGTTTCTTCAGTTTTCAAAACTAAGCAATATACTCATTACATTGGCAGCTATTCACTTGTTTTCATTGACAACGAATGTCAGAGCTCTGCTTTTACTATGCCAAAGCTGCCGGATCCTCACTTTTGAAATCTAAGTGAGTTTCTTGTTTCTTACACGGCTCTGCAAGTGTTGTCAAATACGATCCACATGAAAACACTGCTTGTCCTTAACGCTGGTTGAATGCAGTGAGTTCTTTCACTTAGAAAACCAAAAAGAGACTGGTTTCATTGACTTTTTTCCATGTGCATTCACTTACAAACAATTTCAAGACACCGGTTTCACCTAACTCTCTCTGAATGCAGTAGTTACTTCAAGTTCGATAGATAAGTTAGATTCTTGCTTGTTTGGCTTATATGCCCTTGTTTTCACTCATTATCAATGTAAAACCACTGCTATTAGCTAATGCTATGTAAAAGCACTGGTTTCTTCAGTTTTCAAAACTAAGCTAAATATTCATTACTTTTGCAGCTATTCAATTGTTTTCACTGACATTGAATGTCAGAAGTCTGCTTTTACTATGCCAAAGTTGCCGGATCCTCACTTTTGAAATCTAAGTAAGATTCTTGTTTCTTACACTGCTCTGCATGTGTTTTCAATTAAAATCAACATGAAACACTGCTTGTCCCCAATGCTGGCTGGATGCAGTGAGTTCTTTGTTTTAGAAAACCACATAAGACACTGGTATCATTGGCTGCTTTCCATGAGTATTCACTTACAAACAACTTCAAGACCCTGGTTTCACCTAACTCTCTGTGAATGCAGTAGTTACTTCAAGTTTGAAAGGTAAGTAAGATTCTTGCTTGTTTGGCTGCTAGGCGCTTGATTTCTCTCCCATGTCAACACACGGCTTTTACCTAAAGCTAAGCCAATACATTGGTTTCTTCACTTTACAAAGCTATATCAGATTTGTGCTTTATTTGCTGCTATGACTGTGATTTCCCTGAAAATCATCTCCAAAACACTGGTTTTACCTAAAATGCTGTGAATGCATGACTTAAGTCAGCTTTGAAAGTTAATTAAGACGCTTGTTTGTATGGCTGCTATGTGCTTTCTTTCACTCAATATCAGAGTAAAACTACAGCTTTTATCTAATGCTATGCCAAAGCACTGGTTTCTTCAGCTTTCAAAACTAACCTATATAATGATTACACTGGCAGCTATTCACTTGTTCTCCCTGACAACGAATGTCAGAACTCTGCATTTACTTTGCCAAAGCTGCCGGATCCTCACTTAAGAAATCTAAGTAAGATTCTCCTTTCTTACACTGCTCTGCATGTGTTTTCAAATACAATCAACATGAAAACACGGCTTGTTCATAATGCTGGCTGAATGCAGTGAGTTCTTTGCTTTAGAAAACTGAAAAAGACACTGGTTTCATTGGCTCCTACCAAATGAATTCACTGACAAACAACTTCATGACACTGGTTTCACCGAACTCTAAGTGAATGCAGTCGTTACTTCAAGTTTGAAATGTAAGAAAGATTCTTGTTTCTTTGATTGCTACGCACTCGCTTTCACTCCCTTGTCGACACACGGTTTTACCTAATGGTAAACCAATGCAGTGGTTTCTTCACTTTACAAAGCTTAATAAGATTTGTGTTTTACTTGCTGCTATGCCTGTGTTTTCACATAAAATCATCTCCAAAACACTGGTTTGACCTAAGACGCTGTGAATGCAGGAGTCAACTCAACTTTGAAAGATAAGGAAGATGCTTGTTTGTTTGGCTGCTATACTCTTGCTTTCCTTGGTTCTCAATGTAAAAACACTTGTTTTACCTAAAGCTATGCCAAAGCACTGCTTTCTTCAGTTTTCAAAACTAAGCAATATACGCATTACTTTGGCAGCTATTCACTTGTTTTCACTGAAAATGCATGTCGGAACTCTCCTTTTACAATGCAACTGCGGCCAGATCCTC